>AYEL01078608.1:0-97459 GCA_000484575.1 Olivierus martensii
AAATATCCTTATAAACGTTAACTAAGATTGATTACAATAAATAAATCGACTGCAGTTAAGTACGATATTGAATTTTTGTCAATCGAGTGTATTGAATGTACTGTAATTAATTCCTTGGAATTTTCTACATATTTTCTTAAAATTTTTTATTGTTATACTAAATTATGTCAGTGAACTCAAAACATAAAGAACAAAATTAACAATTGCTATTTATAATTTATTATTCTCAGCACAAGAATATGAACAAATTAAAATTTTGACTTCTAAATAATGTAGAGCAAAGAACAGAGAAATGATTTCTTTTAAAATTGTTCAGATGGCAGATTCTTTTATTTCCTAAGTAAACAAAAAAAATTTGGTAGACTGAACACTGGTACACTGAAATAATGCTCTTTTTGCATGAAATCAATTCATTAATCACAAATTATATTTTCAACTGGAATTTTGCAAATTCTAATATTTTAATATTAAAGAATTTTAATACTTAAATCAGGAATATGCAAACTTTATTTTCAATATGGAAATGTTTACATACTATTTACAAACAAAGAAAAATTGCAATTAATCATTAAAGATTTATAAAAGCAATAACATCTGTATTTGTAATAATAAATCTTATGTTATTACAATTAAGTATTACGTTACCGTGAAAACTACGTATGCATTATTTTTTCATTTCTTTATGGTCTTTCGATTTTCTGATTCTTCAGAACAAACTTCTTTATTGAAATGTTTTAAGCTAGAAAATATTCTGAACCGAAAGAAATCTCTTATTATACGAGCAAATTTCCTTACACTTATCATTCTCGATGAAAAACCAATCAGATAGTTCAGAAAATAAGAAAGTTCTGGATTTCGGAAATAAGACAGTTCTGGATTTTTTTTTTTCTTTTTTTGCTAGAATTTATGCGGTTTATGACTGAACACCAAGTTCCATAAACTCTTCTGCAAGATTTGGACATTTTTTTATTACGGTTTATATTTTCACTAACAATCCAAAGCAAAAAAAAGTAAATCAACACGTACAGTACAAATGGTGAACGGATAAATAATCATTGGCAGCCACTTGAGGGCGCTGCTCTTGGCGTGGTTACGCGTTTCTCTTTGATCTTTCGGCGAGTTTCCCTTTCTCTCATTCTAGGTTTCCTTGGTACTCAACAGATTATGAGATTTCAACGCCATCTATAGTGCGATCTTGACAATAGTACAACCTTCACAATAGCGTGCACAGACCAGTTGATTTAAGGACCCTGATAAATCTAATCTAACCTAACCTATTTTTTTTTTTTTATCAACAGATGACGCCACTTTCCATTCAGTAAGAGTACTAAGTGGCGGGGCGAAACAAGCCCTTCCACAGGCTGCCCAACCCCTCACTCCATTCTGGAAGAATACTATGTGGCGGGGTGAAATAAGCTCTTCAACAGGCTGCCTACCCCTGTGGAGAGGTTAGCCAGATTGTGGAGGAGGGGGATCGACGGGATGGGTCCAGACCCTATGATAAATATTTTCAAGGGATGGGACCCAAAATTCGAACCCGGGTCCTCTAGAGTGGAAAGCCGAAGCATTTCCATGCGGCCAATCCGGCCGACAACCTAACCTATTGTTACATTTACAAAAAAACATATACAATATATAGTTTGTTTAATAAAGGTGTAGACATAGTCCATAGGAACAGCTATGACAGGAAGTAGATCACTTACAATGTCTGGAAATTCACAGCAAAGGCTGCCTGTAATGAAATGGACTGTTCTTGTTGCCGTATAAACAGGGATGTGGTAGATTGCGTAGAGAGGGAGAATTTTGATGACGTAGATGACATGATTAATTCCCAACATATTTGTTGCTGTATTTTTCGATCGCTTTAATTTTTATAAAACACAAAAAAACCTCCTTACAATTTAGAAAATCGTATTACTGTATAAACATGGATGTGGTAGATTGCATAGAGGGGGAGAATTTTGATGACATAGGTGACATGATTAATTCCTAACACATTTGTTGCTGTATTTTTTGATCGCTTTAATTTTTATAAAACACAAAAAACCTCCTTACAATTTAGAAAATCGTATTAATTTAATTAAAGTTAACTTTTATTAATATTTTCTAATTAAATAAAATGGTTATAGGTTACCTGCTATTAAATAATAATTCCGTATTCGTGAAGTAATTCTTCACAAAAGTGATTTTTTTATATTAATAAATGATTAAGTTCATCTTATAAGCAGTAAATTTTATTTTAAAATTTACTTATAAAATAAGAAGTTTAAACTCTTGAATATTTAACGTTAGTTAATTTTCAGATGTGTTTCTTACTATATGCATATTATATAATAGATAAAATTTAAAATTTACTTATAAAATAAGAAGTTTAAACTCTTGAATATTTAACGTTAGTTAATTTTCAGATGTGTTTCTTACTATATGCATATTATATAATAGATAAAATTTAAAATTTACTTATAAAATAAGAAGTTTAAACTCTTGAATATTTAACGTTAGTTAATTTTCAGATGTGTTTCTTACTATATGCATATTATATAATAGATAAAATTTAAAATTTACTTATAAAATAAGAAGTTTAAACTCTTGAATATTTAACATTAGTTAATTTTCAGATGTGTTTCTTACTATATGCATATTATATAATAGATAAAATTTAAAATTTACTTATAAAATAAGAAGTTTAAACTCTTGAATATTTAACATTAGTTAATTTTCAGATGTGTTTCTTACTATATGCATATTATATAATAGATAAAATTTAAAATGTTTAAATGGGACTGAAAATGTTTCCATCAAAATAGACTTGGCAGATTGGAATGGATTTTCTTTGCTTAGACGAATTATTTCTGCATCTTTATTGCTTGTAGTCAGTCGTAGATTTTTTAGGCAATAGGGTTCCTCTCTCATGAAATTGCTGTAATAATTTATAAATTGTTTTTGGATGTGATGAAGGATTAATTCTCTAATGTTTTTAGATATGGCAGGTGGCATGTTTGAATGCTAACTTATCTCAGCTCACTTGAAGAATCCTTCTTATCACTTGATAATTCAGTTAATTCCAGTAATTTTATGGCTCTAATTAATTTTATTATTATTTGTTAAGCTACCTAATGTATTAATAAAGCTTAAAAGTTAATGATATAAAACGAAATAGTCTTTTAGACTAAAAAATCTAAAGCTAATCTAGTATACTATTCCTCCCCCCAATGTAGCATCTAACTACATGTACTTTACCGATTTGCATTGAATGACGATCAACTCCTGAGCTGATGAATCCATCTGTTTTTGTGTATTGCACGAAAACCGAACCTTTTCCAATATTGTCTATACCTTTATTAAACAGACTATACATTTAAATTATTTAAAATCTATAAAGAACATGGGTTAAAACAGTATGATGGAAAATGATCTAGCAAAAATGAATTATGAAACCACATTGTTTATTTAACATGCTAACTACAGAATTATAACATAGTTTCTATCAGAAATCTTTGCATTGTAATTAGACATTTATATTCAAACCTCTAAAATAAAAAATCTCATTAAAAATGTGATAAAAAAATAATATTGTCAATAAAAATAAAAACTCTATGATTCACATTTAATTTTCATTAATAATAATCCAGTAATACTGTGTCTAATATATATAAAAGATGTTTTGTTGTAATAATTTTCTTGTATATAATTCATTATATACAAGATATACCCACAACTTTGGGAAACTATTGTATCAGTGAATTTAATGGGCAAACAAGGAAGAATGAAATTCATAAACTTAAATTGAGTTTAGAAAAATAAAGTTCAGTATTCCAAAACAAAATGTAGGATCAGATGAAACTCAATAACACTTAAATGAAAATTATAAAATTATTCTTTCTTTTAGAAATTTCATAAAATCATTTTTTATTTCATGTGAAACTTAATATTTTTTATTTCATTGTGAAACTTAATACTATTTTAATATTAAAATATTAAAATAGCATCAATTTAAAAAATAATAAAATTATTTATTTAAATAAAAATTTTAAAAAAAAAATAATAATAATAATAATAATAATAATAAATTATTATTTTTTTATATAGAGGTTTGGAACATGAAGCATCTTCTGCTAACAAATCTGTAACAGTTAGTTCAGTTCATAAACAAAAGTATGTCATTATTAATTATTAAATTGATATTATCAAATTAATATTTTAAATAAAATGTAATGATTCCAAAATTTATATTTTCAGAATACAGAAGATAATTAAAGAGCTTAATAAATTAATTGGTAACCAAGGAAAAGGTCCTTGGGACTCAACTATAATATCCAGTTTAGAAAGATGTCTAGGAGAATTGGAGAGATTATTTGGAAAGTGCACAGTCAATGAAAAGATTATATATTATAATTTAGGAGGAATCAGTACTTTCATGAAATTGCTATCTATAATATCAAATACAACTCCCAGCAAGAATTTTGTTATCCCTAAAAAGTATATATAAACATGTTTTATTGCTTTTAAAAATATATTTAATTCTTAATTCTTTCTTACTATTATTAGTCAAGTCTTCTTTTAACTGTGTAAATATTTTACTACTGCTATCTGATTTTTTTTTGATGGGGAATTTTTTTAACTATAATTATTTATTTTGTCTTTAAATTTTTTGTCTTTTTCAATCTAATAATTGTCTTAGACAATTATTAGATTGTTTGTTTCAAAGAAATTATACACTATTTTTAGTTTATTATTGTACTTTTTGGAGCTTTTCTTTAATAACATATGATTATTGCTATGATTGTCTATTATTAGATTATATAATCTAATAATAGACAATCATAGCAATTTTTTGGAGCTTTTCTTTGATAACATATTGCTGATTGTCTATTATTAGATTATATAAATCATTTTTTAATTTATTTCCAAAGATGTCTATTTGTTCATCATCAAAATTTATTTATTTTATTAGATTTTCTGCATTTGCATAATTGCACAAAATTTATTTTCTGTATTTGCACAATAGTCTAGGCTGATTTTATGTACAATTTCATAAAATCAGTCTAGGCTATTGAAATTTAATTCTAGTTTTAGAATAGAGAATTCTTCACAAATGACTGAATTGAGAATTCTACTCAGTTTAGTCATTTGTGTTCTATTTAATATTAATTCATTTTCCCATTTTTCTTAGGTTAGGCAATAATAATCAAATGCATAAAATCAGTCTAGACTATTGAAATTTAATTGTAGTTTTAGAATAGAGAATTCTTCACAAATGACTGAACTGAGAATTCTACTCAGTTCAGTCATTTGAGTTCTATTTAATATTAATTCATTTTCCCATTTTTCTTAGGTTAGGCAATAATAATCAAATTCTTCTTTAGCATTTGAAATTGTCTCTTACAATACAGTTTAATTATATTTTTAATTTTATTGTCATCTCTAATAATATATTTGTCCTTTGATATTAATTTTCTAATTTTATACAGGTTTAGGCCCAATTCCATCATTGCGTTGTTACTTTAACAACGGTGTCACTGAGTGGTGTTAGGGAAATTCTGAATTTTATTGTCATCTCTAATAATATATTTGTCCTTTGATATTAATTTTCTAATTTTATACAGGTTTAATCTGCTATAACATAATAATTGGGATTAGAAAATCTGTGTATTAAGCAGAAATATGTTAAATGAGTATAGGAATTACTATAACATACTAATTGGGATTAGAAAATCTGTGTATTAAGCAGAAATATGTTAAATGAGTATAGGAATTACATTATAAATGTCTTATTGGTTCCAGATGAAAAGTTGACCGTGTATTTCTAAGTCTAATTTGTGAAGATTCAAATATTTCCCAACTGTTTCACAAAGCATTACATTGTTTTATTTTTATTTTATTTCCATTTTAATTATTATTTAACTTTTAACATTAATACAGTGGTTCCTTGCAATTCGACTGTAATCCATTGCTGAAGTAATGTCGAATTGCGGGACAATATTTCCCATATAAGACTATGTAAAATCTAATCCGTCGCCGAACTAATGTCGAATTGAGAAACTGTCGAATTGCGGGACAATATTTCCTATATTGTCGACTTGCGGGACAATATTTCCCATATAAGATTATGTAAAATAGATTAATTCGTTGTTGGACCCCCATCTCACTCCCCTAACTAGTGAGTGAGAGAGATACAATATATTATTTAACTGTCGAATTGCAGGCATTTCCCATATAAGAAGACTATGTAAAATAGATTAATTCGTTATCGGTCCTCATCTCACTCTCCTAACGGATGAGGGGAGAGGGATACACTATATTATATCCCACTCCCCTAATGAGTGAGATGAAAGAGATACACTATATTATTTACTCCAATTTCCCTAATGGGTGAGGTGAGAGAGATACACTATATTATTTACTTTCCCCTAATGGGTGAGGTGAGAGAGATACACTATATTATTTACTTTGTTGTATGTGTTTTACTATTGTATAACACACGAAATTACAAAATACACTATTTTACACAAAAAACACAATTTATTATCCCTTGGATGTTGGAATGTAGTCTTCCAGCAGACACCCTAGCATCCATAATCTCCTCTCTCTGTTGTAAAATACAGTTGTCGTAGGAAACCATACTCGAGTTACATTTTAACTGTTCTACCTTTCTGCACTTCAGCTACAATTTTTTTCTTCGTCTCTTCGCTCAATCGAGTGTTGTTCTTTTCGGAATTATTCAAAATACAATTTATTATCCCTTGGATGTTGAAATGAAGTCTTCCGGCAGACACCCTAGCATCCATAATCTTCTCTCTCTGTTGTAAAATACAGTTGTCGTAGGAAGCCATACTCGAGTTACATTTTAACTGTTCTACCTTTCTGCACTTTAGCTACAATTTTTTTCTTCGTCTCTTCGCTCAATCGAGTGTTGTTCTTTTTGGAATTATTCCTCTGATCAGTTATTTTTGAACCATCCTTACATTTCACTCAAAAAAATAATAATAATTACAAATTTTTTACTTCCTGAAAAATGTAGAATTGAAAATTAACACAAACAATACTGGGAAACACCAAAGTAGCCCAAAAAGAACTGACAAATAGCGAATGACATCAGACAATTCCATGCACATGCATGCACCAACCCGTGAAACTCAATTGGTCGAATTGCAGGATGTCAAATTGCGAGGCACCACTGTAATTCACATTTATCCAGTTTAGCATTTATAAAAGTACAATAACAATGGAAGCAGTCATCTTTCTTCAAGACAATTCCATGCACGTGCATGCACCAACCCGCGAAACTCAATTGGTCGAATTTCAGGACATCAAATTGCGAGGCACCACTGTAATTCATGTTTATCCAGTTTAGCATTTATAAAAGTACAATAACAATGGAAGCAGTCATCTTTCTTCATGATGTAATATTAATTTGATCAAAGGATGTTTTGCCAGATCAATATCCAAATAAGTTTAACCAGATTGTTTGTTAAGGTATTATTTGTCAAAATTAAACTTTTTATTGTGTATTTTTTATTATTTTTTTCATTAAGAATGTTCTATTGTGAAAAAAACACTAGAAGTTAAAATGTGAAACAATTTTTTTTTATACTTTTAATATTTTAAATAAACTTTGCCCTATAATTCATCTTTTTTATTATTTTTATTCTAGATTTGCAATAAAATTAGAATAATATTCTGTGTCCATAATTTTGTAAATGAAAAATCAGGAAAAAATAGAAAAATTGCATATCTAAATCAGTAAATTGATGATGTATTAGAATAGAATAAATACAGTATATACTATTTTTGTTAATTACTGTATAATCAAAATAGAATACAAAATAATTAATATTGCAGTGTTATTGCAGTAACCTTTGATAAAGAATAATAATTTTATATTAATTTAAATTTTACATAACTTCTAAGCAAATAACTGTATCATTTATATAAGATATTTTAATGATGCAATTTTTGTTTTAAGTTTAACATTTGATGCAATTATTCACTAAGAATTTTTATAAAATTAATATAAAACAATTATTGTTTATCAAAATATTATGCTGTGATAATTATTTTGATAAACATTTTTAATATCAATTATTTTATATTTTATTTTACTAAAATTAACAAATACAATACTATTTATTCAATTCTAATATACTATCAATTTATTGAAATAATTTCCTTTTTTTTTCATATTTTTTATCAGTGGAACTATTGGAAAATTATTCAAATTTTATTATAAATCTAGAACAAAAATATTGTAAAAGCCCAATTATAAGGCAAAGTTTATTTTAATTATTAACAGCACAAAAAACAAAAAATGCTTCATATTTTAACTTTTAAAATAAAGTTGATATTCTGTATTAGAAGTCTGTCACAATCTTGTTTATGTTTCTGACATGCTAAGTATGTAGATTTTACAGTAAAATTTACTTTTGTGGTACTGTTTGAATTTCTCTGCATTTTAAAATGCTATATTAAATTCTGATTGATATTTATTAAAAATTATTTTATTTGTTTAAAAAATTAATGCAATCAAATTTTTCCCAATGATGAAAACAAATTTTGTAAATTACATTGCAGTATAGAATTTTCATTGTTTATTAAATGTTAGAATATGATTGCTTGCTCGTGATACAGTGATTATTTTGTTTCTTTTCAGTGTTTTCTCTCTTATTTTGTATTGGTTTAAAACTATTGAAACTATGATGTACGAACGTAATCGGTTGCATTAGCTACGTGGAAATGCTTCGGCTTTCCGTCTGTAGGATCTCAGACAGACGTTTTTTTTTCTTCCAATGGAATCCGAAATTATGACGTCACACCACTCGCGGTGTCAAGTATATAACACCAACAAATAATAGAATCAGGCTTTGTTCGCAGAATTTAAAATAATAATCGTCTAAAAATCAACTTTAAGAAATTAAAAACTAATGAACTGATGCACGTCTATTTTTAATTAATTAAATAATTTGTTTTCATGATGTGATAGCATGTCCAAGGTCATTTACTGCCAGAGGCTATGGATATGATATCCTGCATTTGGGTACAAGAAATATATGAAACATACTTATTGATTGTTATATTTATTTAGAAAAATTGATGATAATGTAATAACTAAAAGAATTGTTTTATCTTTAAAAAATTTTTGATCATTTGATTTTCCAATTTCAGAAAGTTCTGCAGTTTTCAATTTATCATGCAATTTCTTTTTCTGTTTGAAAAATCTCAATGTAAATCTTTTTGTTTAGTTATAAAATTTAAGTGTCTTAGAATAATAAAGTAGAATATACTTAAGTCTTTAGCAAAAAATATTTACAGAAATTGATAATTGATGATATGTTTTAGAATTAGATTGCATAGCTTCAGATAGAATTCTATAACTGTAGCTTCATCTCCCATATTCAAAACTTCGGAGGATATCGATAAAATTCCTTGTTTTGTGAAAGATTTTATACTAAAATTTATTTTCAATTAAAATTCTTTTTAACTACAAATTCTTCAATAAAAAATGAGTATCTGTAATCCTATTTATGAAAAATTCATTTTAATTTTTAAATTCTTTGTGTAGTTTAATGTTCTGGACTTTTAAGGCAGTTGTGTTGACATATATGAAGACAATGCAGTTTCTTTATAAATTGTACATTGTAAATTATTTAAATGTTATTTTTTTAATTCAATATCTTCATTCTAGCCAATTAAAATAATCCATAATTTATTCTATTTTTAATTTTTCCATTTGATCAGATTAGACTTTATTTGCTATGCTCTAAATTTTACCTCTAACTAATTTTACATATAATCTTGATGAAAATGGCATTTTACAACTTAGGAGGTTCATAGTTTAATTAAAAAGGAAAACTTCATTGTATTATTAAAAAAGACAAATTTTGGATTATTTGCTTTGAAGTGCATTATTAAATAGGAACAACTATAATTTATTTGTAAAATGCAGTTTATAAGATATTGTTTTCATTAACATTTATATCTTAAACTCTATTATCAATATTGTATGAAACAAATAATGATGTAAAAACTAAAATAGATTATTTTTTGTAGATGTGTTTGGAATCAGTTTAAGAATTTTAACTGAAGGAAAAATCCTTAATATTTGAACTTTTCCATAAAAGTTCTTTATTCTAATATTTGATACTGTTTATTAATGTCTAATAATTTTTTTTGAGATTTTATCTTTAAGCAAATTTACAATTTATAGTTATTGTTTCAGAATTAGAAATTAATATTGAGATATTTAATTGTGTTCTAAGTATTTGATCTTTTTTTTTATTATAAAGTTTAGTACTAATAGTAATTTTATTTTCTGTAGTGAAGTGAAAGTTAAAAATAGTTAAAGAATCTTAATACTTATTGTATAGAATCACAGTGGCCAAATTGCAGCTCACTAGCCACTTGTGGTTCTTTGTACCTTCAGTGTGGCTCCATACTATGAAAATCAATAGTTAATATGGAGCAAATATCTTCTTAATTTAAAAAATATTACATTTGTGATTTGTTTATTTGTTGTAAAAAGTAGTATACATATTATACAAAATAAATGCAGGTCAAATATATAATAAATAATTTTTTAAATCATTGTTAAGATTATCCAAAAAAAACTGATGTGGCTTTCATTGGCCCAGAAAGAAACTGATTTCAGCTCTCATGTATTTGAGATTCTCCTATATGGCTCATAGTGACATGAAGCTTAGCTATCCCTAATATAGAATAATATGAACTTTAAATTCAGATAATTACAATTTTGTACTTTTAAAACTGTATTGATTGAAAAAGAAACAATACCTTCTGAATTAATTTTATGAAAAGAAATTTTTCTTTTTAATAATTCTCATATTTCAATTTAACAAATTTTCTCAAATTAAGTCAGTATTAAAATCAGTTTTTTTATTTTTAAACAATATATTAAATATATTGTTATATATTATACTTTGTGCTGAGAATAAAATTTATCATATGTGCATACTTTAGTACAATATAAGCATAATAAAATGCAAATTTTAATGAAATGAAATAATTTAACCAAAATAAGTTAACAGGCATTGTTGGCCTATATTGTTTGATCTTATTTGCTTCTATTTGTATGCCAAATTTTAGGATTAATCAGTTTTAATAAAATATTTTATTGTAATATTAAACATAAAAATCTGTTTTGTTTATCTGTTTTGATAAATTTATTTAAATTAATTAATCCAAAAAAAAAATACAGACTAATAATTATTATTTTTCTATCTTTTTACATTATATAAGAAGTTTCATTCTATATGTATAATAATAATCAATTGGCTCCAAAGATTTTTCTTAAGGATTAATTATATAAAATCATTGATTTTTCAAATTATAACATCAAGTATATTTGAGTTCACTGTTTTAGATGCAAGATTTGATGATTCTGTTAGGATTCATTTTTTACCCATAGGAAAGATCTAGATATGGAAAATATAGGCAATTTCTTCAGGGAGTGCAAAAAATGAAATGCTTGGAATTCCATAATTTTTGTTTCTAAAAGGTGCCAATAATGTAAAATGATCATCTTATAACAAAAGTTCAACAAGACTGCACCAACACCAATAAAAATAAAACTCAAAGCCCTTTAGCAGTCAAAAACTTTAATCAGAAACATTTTCAATGCACTTAGAGCCTTCTTCAGCTGCTACTACAGTAGTAGTACAGTACTGTAGTAGCAGCTGAGGAAGGTGCCAAGTGCATTGAAAACATTTCTGATTAAAGTTTTTGACTGCTAAAGAGCTTTGAGTTTTATTTTTATTTCTATTACTATCTTATATATAAAATAAATATATGGTAAACTACTATAATATAAAAAAAAATTGAAATAAACATTAGCAATATGTAAATACAATTTATATTAAGGATCTCCATGCTGTATTGTTCATTCAGAATATTTTTATTTTTTTAATACATTAACATTGTCATAGATTCTTCAAGCAGACCACTATCTTAGTTAAAAACTGATTTTATTACTCTTGTATTGTCCCATGTGATATCTATATTGTATTCATAATATCTTCTGCTAAAGGCAGTTGTCATTTTGCCATAGGATATATTTTTTTGTGCTCCTTTATTTGATCTTCTAAATTTATCTTCATATAATCAATATATTCTTCTGTTTTATATAACCATCCCGATTTTTAACAAAATGATAAATGAGTCCCAAACTTTTCTAGTTAATTCATCCCAAAAAGACCAAAACAATAAAGCACTATGCAAAATATCTAGACCTAGTGCTGAATTATTTTTTGTCTTTTTATAAAGTAGCAAAATGTTTACAATTTTAATCATACAAAAAATTTCAGTGCAAGCCAAAAACCTTGTAAGTTCAATAATGCCTAAATTCAATAAATACAAATGTGCATTAATAAATGAAATTTATGAGCATACTTTAAGCCTAGATAAGAAAATTTAAGACTATAAGGAATATTTTTATAAAAAATAAATCATTTAATGAATTTTTTGTTTGCATTTTATGTTAAGTCAACACAAATAAATACTTACTTATCCATGACTCTCTTAAGTGATGTAAGTAGATTGCTAAATTTGATTTACATAAAATTTGCAAACGAGAATAATTTAATTAATAAGATTAATTTTTTCTTTTGCCATTACTGATATAATTTTTTAAAATTTATTTTTGAATTGCCCATCATCATTTATTTATAATGCTGTTTTGAATTGTTACCACCACTTCCTGACTTACCTAATATGCAACATATATAAATTTGACTTTATGTAAAATATTTATGTAATTTTTTTTCATTTTTTAAGATATATAGCATAAATAGTTACTATATTTGAAAGTTATAAGTCCAAACATGTTGGTTTACAATATTTAAACTTGTATTAGTTAATTTATTTATGTTTTATATGATTGTTGAATTTAAGCATCATATTAATGTTATGATATTATTTCATGTGGTACTGTCTCATTTTCAGTCAAGGAACAATATGGCACCATAACAATGTATAGGTGCAATCAATGCAGTCACTTAACTTGAGAATTTTTAATACAGAATTTTTATTGAAAAAGTTATTTTTCCAACTTATGTAAAGTTAGGAAAAGCATAACCCTTATGGAAGGGGAGGAATGGCTGTATTGAATCTGTAATAACTGAATACATTATTATTGGATTTGGAAAATTCTATACAAGGAATTTCAATGCAGAAATCACTGTAGGGCTAAGGCTTATTAGTTAACTGAATAACTAGCATGTTACTGATATGATAGCATGTCCAAGGTCATTTACTGCCAGAGGCTATGGATATGATATCCTGCATTTGGCAGGAACAAACAAAAATAATTTTACAACTGCAATTTGGTCTGTGCTAATCAGTTTATTGCAGTTGTGTTCAGGGTTTTTGAAAAAGGATTATAATTAGTTTCTGATGAAGGTTCCAAAATGTTTTATAGCTAAACTTCTTTATTTTAAAAGATTTTTACAAAAATTTATTTGACGAATATTTTTCAGAAAATTAGCATTTTTATCCTCTTTTTTCTGTATATTGTGTTCATGTTGGTCTGATTATATAAATAAAGTTAGTTGATAAAATTTTTTTAAAAAATTAATTTTTTATAGGATGAATTATAAATCTTAAAATTAAAAGAAATATTATAGATAATACCAAAATTTTGCTTAATTCTATTAAAATAAATAATAATAGTTAATATAATAGTTTTTTATTAATCATTGATTTTTTATATCATTTTTGCTGTATTTTTGTCAAAAAATGGGAAAATACCAATGTAAACAAAGATTTGTTATTATAAGGAGTATGGCATTTTATTGCCTTATTGCTGCCAAGCTTATTACACTCCAGGAAGTATAGTATTGGGAGTAATGTGAGAGATAGATTGGGAGTCTCCATTTGAGAGTTCAATTAGAGAAAAGTAAAGAATATTATACCAAACATGAATAACATAGCACAAATCACAAGTGGAAAATAAATTTTTTAATATAATTGAAGAACTTTTGGCTTTATTAAGCCATCTTCAGCAATTACAAAAACAAATGAATATTAGAACATTATTTTGTAATTTTGTAATTGCTGAAGATGGCTTAATAAAGCCGAAAGTTCTTCAATTATATTAAAAAATTTATTTTCCACTTTTGATTTGTGCTATGTTATTCATGTTTATGTGAGAAGTGCAAAGAATTTTATACAATATTATATCTGTTTATATGTATATGAAATGAGATGATTTTTGTATATGTATTTTTTATATAAATTCGAAAATTTATAAAATATTAAAATATAAATTACTGAAATGAAGCTAAAACATGTTAATTAATATAAATTATTAATAGTAATGACAATATTTCAATAAATTTTTGCAAATTTTGAAATAATTATATAACATATCTCAATTAATATTCATTAATCAAAATTTTCATATTAATTGGTTTGTATCAATTTTTTTTTAAGTATAGACTGATTTTCTTCATTCATGGCTTGTATTCAGGGCCAAACTATCAAAAAATAGCAAACATTTCATTGGATAGCTAAATCTTTACATAAAAAATGCTTGCTAATCTTTACATAATCGTGCTTTGCTAATCTTGTATACAGAATGAAAACTTCTAAGAAAAATAAAACTTGAAAAAATATTTATATTGTTAGAAAGAGAACAAAAAATATAATAAAACTGTAAAAATTTCAAAAGATTAAGATGAAAGTTTAATAAGATATGATAATTTTAATTTTCTGAATGTTAATTACGATTAATTATTTTAGTTTGCTTGTTCATACAATCATTTTTTTTTAACTTTTGGCATGTAACAATTTAAGCAGAAGAGAGGAATTATTGTTATTAATAAACTGATAATAAGTGGCGATTTCAGATCTATTCTCATAAATTTGTTCATACTAAAGTAGATATCAAAAATTATGTGGAAATATACTCTAATTGAAACTATTGAATTAGAATATTTGGTTAATCTGTGACAAAATTTGTAGTTAATATTTTCTGTTAATAAATCATTTAAAATGAAATCTTGTTAATTTAAAGTACTTGTTTATTCAAAATAAATTACAGTCCATCTCAAAATATTCAATTTTTAATTGTCACCACAGTGAATAATTCAAAATATATTTATTTATTCTACCCCAATAGTGATCTAAAATCTGAAATATTCAAAATTATTTGTGATAAATTAGTGATTAATTAAAGATTTGGATAAAAATTATTGCAAATGTCTACTAGGTAGCTAAGTGAGAGAGGATGATAAACAAACAGTATTGTGAATTGAGTACATTTTTCAAATATAGGGTATTGCTTATTCCTATTCCAAAAGTGAAGATTGTATACAAGAGATTTATTTTAATATCATAATTTACACAAAACACACTGTCACAAAATTTTTCTGTAAAATCATTATTTAATGT
This sequence comes from Olivierus martensii, assembly GCA_000484575.1. Classification (NCBI taxonomy): domain Eukaryota; kingdom Metazoa; phylum Arthropoda; class Arachnida; order Scorpiones; family Buthidae; genus Olivierus; species Olivierus martensii. The sequence continues at coordinate 15,403 of AYEL01078608.1, forward strand.
ATTTTGATACAGCATTACTTTGTTAAGTCAAAAATATCTCAATATCATTGTTTGATAATACAATCTCATTCAAATATTCAATTGTTTGTTGATACACAGTCAAAACTATTATTAGTATACAAATATTGTAATTTTATTATTTAATTGTATAAAAAAAGAAAATAATATAATATAGGGTTCTGAATTTAGAATTTAATCATAGACAATGGATTCAGCTGATAGAAATATTCCTGATCTTATATTATTATTAATTCTATTGTTATTATCGATGGTTAATTTAGGCAAGAATAAAGTAACTTGGTTAGCACTCTTAAGATTTGATGTGTTATGATAATGCTGGCACCTTATTAGACATTCAAAGTGGTGTACTAATATAATAGAAGGAAAAATGAATGGAAAATATCCCAGAAGAAGACCAAAAAACAGATTTATGGATGACATAACAAATGGATAGAGATATGGAATTATTAAAAAACTAGGATATTCATGCAAGTTACTAAGAAATAGCCATGCTGCCCACTAACATTCTGGTTGAGGAGAGAAAGATGATGATAATGCTGATTAGTACCATTGAGGACTTGTGGCTTGAAGAAAAGCCCAGTCAGAGATATTTCTATCAGTTGAGTCTGATGTTTTTAAATAAATTCTAAATTGAAAATAATATCTGAAGAATATTAGTATTAATATTCTTCAGATATTATAATTGAGTCAATATTATCAGTTGAGTCTGAAGTGCCACTTTTAATTTAATTAATAATTTATTTGTTAATTCTGAGATGGCACTAATAGTCCAAATTATTTCAAATCATTAAAAATTCCATTATTTTAAATGAGGATTAATTTAGACAAGAATTAGGTTGAATATTTTTTAGAATTAAACATTAAAAAAAAAAAAAAACAAAAATATGAACATTAAATGCAATAAATAAATTCTAAATGTTCATAAATATGGTATTTCAAACAAATATGTAGTTATACAATATAGCAGGGTTGCCCAACCAGTCGATCGCAAGCTACCAGTTGATCTCGACAAACTTTTTAGTCGATCGCAAGCCTCCGACCATCTTCTGATCAACTTGCTTGTTAAACTTCCACTTTACAATACATAGTAAAGGTGGTCTGTGTTCTTACTGAAACAAGAAAAGTGAGATTATCCTAAGTGTTTTCATTCTTTGTGTCTTTTATCATTTATTAAATAATAGCAGATTTCATCAAAAGGTAGAATATAATAATGACTAATGTACACTTCTTACTTTAGTTAACTTCTCTGATCTGTGTATTATAACTGAGGCAGGCTACGTGGATAGCCGAAAACGTTTTTGATTAAACGGTTTTTCTTACTATTTGGCTTTTTAGAATATAATAATATATTAAAAACAATAAATGAAGATTATTTCGATGAGTAAGCAAAAGTTTGTTGGGACAAATGCTGTACAAGCTTAAATGCCTTTTTTTTTCTTTATTATATTACTCAGGTCCAGACAACAATATATCGTTGTTGGCACTAAAAGGGTTAAATTTATTAAAAAATAAACTTCTTCAATTATGTAAATTTTTTCTTTTTTAACCATAATTACGAGCTTAGAAAAGAAAATTAAAACTTATCATTACCATGATGAATGGGAACTTGATTTCTTTCCTTCCATGGTTAATGGCAAATGCTCTTGTCTAATATGTAATTCAGTTGTTGCTATTCTAAAATAAGGGGAAATATCGAAGTCATTTTCGAACAATGCTCTCCAATTATGAAAATGTGATAGACATTCTCGAATAATGGTCTCCAATTATGAAAATGAATATCCGGAAAGACTCTGAAATAAACAGAGCAAAAATTATAGATTTAAAATCGAACTTACATTTAAAACAAAATATTACTCGTAAAAATTTTAAGATTATCTCTTTCATCATATAATGCAAATTTTGAATCAATTGAAATCTACACAATTCCAAATAGCACATTAAAATTATTGTTTATGTACCCATGTATTCATAGTTATTTTCAGATTTTCATGTTATGAAGAATTGTTTATTTTACTTAATAAATTTTGAATTATATAGATGATTGTTATTTCTTTGTACTTTTATTCCCTGGTTATTGGTCGATCAATACATTGCTCTGGTGAAAAAAGTAGCTCACGGTCATAAAAAGGTTGGGCAGCCCTGCAATATAGTATTAATGGATTAGTAGTAGATGCTTTTTTATCTGTTATTAAATGGGAAAAATCAAAATTATGAACCAGGAAGCAGAAATAACTTTTCCTGTGGCCATCATGGTTTCATCAGATAATTATATAAATAATTTTCATTCCTGGATTGTGCCTAAGACAGTAATTCATATATATAAAAGCTCATTTACTCATCTATTGATGATAATGAATAAAAATTCTTTAACATTGTATGATATAAATAATTTCTGTTATTATTATAATTAGCTTGATTTTAAGGGCTATGTTTTCATTTCTTTAGATAGATAAATTATTTTATAATCTTAATTTGTTGTTTTGATGACCTTTATTTAATATTATTTTGGACAAATTTCATTTTTGAGAATGAAACCCATTTTTATTATTATGTCTAGAAAATAAATTCCTTATTTATGAATTCTTGCTTTACAAGCACTCTCCAAGAACATATTAACTCATAAAGTTGAGAACTATCTATAAAGCATTTTGTCATATTAAAGATTATGATAGTTCTATATAAGCAATTATATTTTACTTTGGAGTAAGAGATGTTAACATTAATTTATATTATTAATATTAAAGATCAAATTCTAATATAAATTTGATTGGAATTATAGATGATCATTATAAACTCTCAATGGTAAAAGCTGATTTGATTTTAAAATACTTCTTTAAAATTTGATTATCTGTATACTAAATGTTTATAATTAAAATAGTTTAAAAAACAGTATTATAGCAGGAAACAAACTTGTTTATTAGTTGCATGTTAGATTTGTACACATTTAACACAACTTAAGAAAAAATATAAAAATAATTTCAGCTTGTTTCAACCCTTTTCAAATATCTAACTTTATAATGTTACCACTTTTGGAACATATTGTATCGATTTAGAAAAATTCTTAAGTTAGTGTTAATGTGTACAAACATAGCACACAATTAATAAACAAGTTTGTTTTCTGCTATAAGGCTATTTTTTAGACTCTTTTACATAAATAGTACACAGAGGTTATGTAAAGACTTAGAATTACAAGTTTATAATTAATTTTTGTAAATTAAAAATAATTGAAAAATTTAATAATCTGATGATGATATATAATTATATGTTATATGTTATAATAATAATTTTTATATACAGACTATGTCTTTTTTGAGACTTCTTCTACTGCTCCATACCAAATCAGAAGAATTGAAGAGCTTATAAAGGTAAATGGCATGATAAAATTTTTCTTGGCATTTTTATTTCAATGCTTTGATTATTGAAACTTTACTACTGATTATTATACTTAGTGTGATTGTAAATTCCTGTAAGATTTACCATATAACTTTATTTAAGAATAAATTTAATAATTCTTTAGAATATTAAGAGATATATATTAATTAAAAATATTAGATTTATCACTCAAAGATGCCCTCTATTGCTTTATGCAAACTATTCAAAGAAAATTTTCCCATTTCTGGAGAAGGGCTTTCTTCAGATCATTGATACTGCCATAGAGTTTTGCACCACATCATTAGCTCCAACTTCAATCATATGCTGTAAACTACTGCATTCAGATTTTGAGATGCAGGCCATTCTTCATTAGAGATAAAGTTAGCACATTTGGATAACTTTGGCCTTGTGTTCAGCAGAGGTTATTGGAAGGACCAGTTGATATGGTTGAAAAGAATAGTGTTCAGTGGTTTTACAATATGTTGTAGAATTTCTTCCATTTAATTCTTTGGATTCACTCTCATTCCCTTCAGTACAAAGTGCAATTTCACCTTTCCATGCCAACTGATTCCATACTATATCATCACTAAGCTGGCTTCTGGATCCTGGTACTTTGTCCAAATATCTGGGATCTCTTCACTTGACAGTGTAAACATATTTATTTTGCTTATTAAACTTTTGCTCAACAGTAAGGATTTTCTCTTCTCCTGTGAAAAGCAGTGAAAAGAATGCTTTTATAGCTGTCACCAGTATACTGTTTCAATAATGCCAGACTTTCTTGACTCGATTCTTCTTTTGCTGAATACTTAAAAAATGGCATGTCCTTCATTTTAAAGCTTTAAATTTAACATCTTGTTTTAGGGCCTTCAAACTAATTAACAATAAACAGTTGACCTTGATACACAACTAATTTCTTTTGGTTGTGGCAAGGATTTCATCGAATTAGTGCACATTGAGCATTAATTGCCTTTGGCATTCTTTTTGTTCTCAATCTACCAGGGGTCCTAGTCTCGAGTTTATCATGTTACAACGCATTCGTGTTGGTGTCATGTGATACTGCTAACTCCCTATCAATTCTGTCTAAACATGGGAGTTGGTATCACGTGATACTGCTAACACGAATGCATTGTAACACGATAAACTCAAGACTAGGGCCCCAGATCTTTTTTCTATCACTAACACTGCCTGTCTTCATACACCTAGTTACATCTACATATACCATCCTACTTCCAATTCCCATGTTTTTAGCAACATAAAAAATTTCACATGGTTTCTTTTCTACTAAATGCAGCTGCAAAATTGCATTCCCACAAGATTGTTTTCATGACATTGTTTTCTATTGAAGATTCTGGAAAAATCTTTTATTTATAAGAAAGTAACATAATAATGAAAGCATATGTATGTGTGGTCTGTATATTTCCATTTTCATAGTACTAAGCATTATTTGAATTTTGTGTGGGAATTTATGTCCATATTAGATAGAATAAAAATAATAATAATAATAATAATAATAATTTTTCTTTTTATTATTTTGAAAGTTTTTAATTTATATACAATTATACTTCCACTTATTATCATAAAAAGTATAAGTCCTTTATAGCACAAGTTTACAGTGGAAAAAGTTTAAAAAGCAAGAAAGTTTTTAAAAAAACCAGAGAAATGTTATTATAATGAGTATTGTACCCATATTTATATTTTAATATGTAAACACAATCTTATATAACCACGTAATATGTATTCACGTATTCACGTTCTAATCTTTAAATTGATTCTATAATCTTATGTTCAAAACGAGTTCTAATTCTTATGTTCGAATCTGTTATTATAATGAGTATTGTACCCATATTTATATTTTAATATGTAAACACAATCTTATATAACCACGTAATATGTATTCACGTATTCACGTTCTAATCTTTAAATTGATTCTATAATCTTATGTTCAAAACGAGTTCTAATTCTTATGTTCCAATCTGTTATTATAATGAGTTGAAGATAGCTTAATAAAGCTGAAAGCGCTTCTCTGGTTTTTTTTAAAACTTTCTTGCTTTTTAAACTTTTTCCACTGTAAACTTGTGCTATAAAGGACTTATACGTTTTTAATTTATTGCATATTTGTAAGACTTGGGGTTTATGCTTGTGTTTTCTGGCTACCAGCTTTACAGGAACTATCAGCATGACTTTTTATCTGTATATGAAAAAGTCATATTGTATGTCAGGACTCAGACAGTTGGTCTGCATATTAATAAACTGAGGATCTAGAATCATTTATCTATATGTGAAACATCTTTAAATGATCTGACTAGTATATTATACTTGTATATCAATAAAAATACTGAAAATAGCTGTTAAAAATAAAAAATTATCTTTGAGAAAAGACTGTTTAAATAGAAACCACAAGTACCCATATATTGGTTGTTCAGAAAGTAATTTCATTTTTTCCCACCAGTGGCGTTAGTTGTATTTTTATCTGCCAATTTCATCATAAGCCTATTGTCATAGTAAATTTTGACAGTTGACATTTCAAGATATATTTATAAAAAATTGTTTTGATTCTGTGCAGTAGTTTTTTTTGGTGACCTATCAAAAATGGAAAATAAAATGGAGATTTTCGGCATGTTTTGCTTTTTTATTACTGAAAAAATAAAAATGCTGTTCAAGCAAGAAAAAAGTTGTGAAGTGTAGAGAGAAGATGTGTTAACAGAATGCCAGTGCCCAAAACTGTTTACAAAATTCCATTCTGACAATTTTAATGTTAAAGATGCACCACGTGCAGGAAAGTTAGTTGAAGCTGATGATGACAAAATAAAGGTATAGAGAGAAGATGTGTTAACAGAATGCCAGTGCCCAAAACTGTTTGCAAAATTCCATTCTGACAATTTTAATGTTAAAGATGCACCATGTGCAGGAAAGTTAGTTGAAGCTGATGATGACAAAAATAAAGGTATTGATTGAAAGCAAAACTGAATAACAACATGAGAAATTGCTACAAGATTGAATTTTTTACTTCAATATTCATAGATTGAATTTATTGAATTCAACATTGATATTTGGGTTCCACATGTTCTCAAAGAAAGATTTGCTCCATTGCATCAACATCTGTGATTTGCTATTCAGACATGAAAATGATCCCTTTCTGAAGCGGATCATAACTGTTGATGAAAAATGGTAACAAAGTTGAATGCAAGCGATCATGGAGCAGAAGAAATGAACCAGCTCACAAAGTTAAATGCAAGCTATCATGGAGCAAGAGAAATGGATCGTCCAAAGTACTCTGAGACCTCATATTCATCAAAAAATAATGCTCTTTGTTTGATGGGATTTCAAGGGAATTTATTTATTTATTTATTTTTTTAAGCTTCCAGACAATTCCACAATTAATTTGGAAGTGTACTGCCATCAATTGGACAAATTGAGTGATTCCATCAAACAGAAGGGGCCAGAAGTGATTAACAGAAAAAGGCATAGTGTTTCATCATGACAATGCCAAACTTCATACAAGTTTATGACTCACCAGAAGCTGTTACACCTTGGATGGGATATGCTACCATGTCCACCATATTCGCCATATCTGACACTCTCCGATTATTACTTATTCTGGTCTTTACAGAATTCTTTACATGGCAAAGTTTAAATGAGGATGTCAAAAATCACTTGGTTCAGTTTTAGATCGGAAGATGTTTAAATGAGGATGTCAAAAATCACTTAGTTCAGTTTTTTTGCAAGCAAAGATCAGAAATTCTATGATCATGGAATCACTACTACCAGAAAGATTATCAGAAATTCCTATGAGCATGGAATCATGCTACTACCAGAAAGAAGGCAACATGTGTTGGACTGAAAATGGTCAATATAAAATTAAATAAAATATATATATACTATAAAAAATGTCAATATATAATTAAATAAAATATTTATATACTATAAAAAAATTGTCTATTACCAGAAAGAAGGCAACATGTGTTGGACCAAAATGGTCAATATATAATTATAATGTTTAATACTATAGAAACTGTCGTTCATTTTAAGAAAAAAAATGAAATTACTTTCCGAACAACCCAATATAAGTATTAAGTTTGAATAACAAATATAGTATAAACCATGATGGTAGTTAATCAGTCATTGCATTGATATTTTATTTAAAAATGTTTTATTTTTCTTTTAAGTATTTTTAATTATAGAAATAAAATATTTATAATGATTTAAACAAAATAAATAATAAATTTAAGAGGGTAAAACAGATTAAAAACATTCCATTTATCAAAAACTGAACTTTATAGTGTTTTAGCAGGGCTGGGGTGTCGGCAGGAAAATGTATCGACACCGACACCTACATTTTTTTTGTCGACACCAACTCTTCTGATAGTAAACACATACAAATGATTTTTTAGAACACATTATATTCAATATTTATTCCTGAAAAAATTATTTATTCACCAAAAAAGAAAATGATTATTTAATACATTTTTTAAATTTTAAACTAATAAATTATGAGCAATGAGAAAGTTATTGCTGACACTGACACTGACACCCCAGCCCTGGTTTTTAGTTTATACCATCATTAGTATAATATAAATAGCTAAGAATAAATAGAATATTTAAATATTAAAAAATTTGAATGTATATATCTCATTGAATGATTTAAGTAGACTAAGCACTAAATCAGAAAAAAATATTTAATCTTGTAGTGATATTGGTTGCCTATTTATATAGATTCTTGGAAATGAGTTTGAGAGTGCATTGTCCTTGTTATTTTTCAGAAGACCATAGGTGGTGTTTTGCATCTTGTAGGGGATCTTTAAACTAAGTTTATTTCTTATAGATCTTCCTATTGTTTCGAAGGCTGGATCATATAAAGCAGATTTAGATAACATTTGAACATTTCTGAGGATTAGATTGTGTCTGGCTTGATTCCTATTATTTGCAATCAAGTTATTGTAAATTGCTTGACCAAATTTATATTTATAACCATGAGCTTTGGCATGAGCCATAATGGCATTATATTCCTGGTGTTTAGAGTATAGGGTAGAACAAGGTTTAAAAAGCTTTTGGAATTGAGACTTAAAAATGGTACATTTATACTGTATGGAATCTGAAGACCAAGTAGAGATATTTATAAGAACTTCGGGTCTTATGCAGCTTATCAAAGACACAATGCCAATCTGGTCAGAAAAGTAAAAAAATTCCTGGTGAGACAAGATTTCCCAGAATTCTGGCAAATAAACATATCCCAAACCTAAAATGTCCCTGCCTATTTGCATACATTAAAATCTATAAGAACCTCACTGAAATTAGATCAATGGCTGATAAAACCATTTTTTACTTACTTCTGTACTTCACTGAAAGAAAACTATCACAATGATGCCATACTAAATTGCAGGACTATGCTACAATTTAGTATGCATCATTTTTGCAAAATTGCTAGTACAGATAGGCCTCGATTAGCGCGACTTCGAATAGCGCGAATTCGATTAGCGCGACTTCTTGCAATTGCTAGTATATTCTTTATAGTATCATTCTTGCAAAATTGCTAGTATATTCTAAGCTCCTCTGCTCAATTTATACTTAATTTAAAATCTTTAATATCTCATTTCCATGAACATATGAATATCTTAAATTTTGCAAAACTTTTCCCTTTATACATCTATCACCAACCATCTATTGCTATATAGATTCTATCATCTATCAGAAAGTATTATGATTCTTAACAACATATGAGATTTCTCTCATCTTCTGTCATATGAATGTTGTTTTCAGTATAAAGATATTTATTACAAACTATAGGAGTGTCAATAGGCAATTCAATGGCTGATCTTATGACTGAATTTATGTTCAGATGTAAGGAGGCATGGGTTATACCAAGATTTACTCTCTATATAAAATTGTATAATAAATTTGTTGACGATATATTTGTCATATGGTCTAATTCCAATTACGTTGAGAATCTACTATAGGCATTTGATGATCTGAATAGGCTTATGGCTTATCTTGGACCAGAACTACAACTAATATCCACTTTCTTGATGTAGTTATAAAATTAATAATTTTAAGTATGAATTTGCTATATGTAAAAAAAGACACATGCTTTGTCTATATTCCTTCTTGGTCTTTGGACTCCATACAGTATAAATATGCTATCTTTAAGTCTCAATCCCAAAGCATTTTACACATTGTTCTACCCTATTCTCTAAATACCAGGAATATAATGCCATTATGGTTCATGCCAAAGCTCATAGTTATAAATATAAATTTAGTCAAGCAATTTACAATAACTTGATTGCAAACAATAGGAATCAAGACCCAGCACAGCACTTAAGCCAGACACAATCAATCCTCAAAAATGTTCAAATGTTATCTAAATCTGCCTTATATGATCCAGCCCTAAAAACAGCAGCAAGACCTATAAGAAATATAGTCAAAAACAGTTCAAAAGCTCATTAAAGTGAAAAAGAAATTTTTATTACCGTCAAAAAAATGTGGGTACCAAAATGTGGACCAAAAATGTATTGACTGGTCTAATGTGCTCAAAAGAGATTATACATCATATTTATAATTGCCTACGACCACGTGGAATCAATCTACTCATTAAACCTAACAAAATTTAACTTATATTTAATATAATGATAAATAGAAATATTGAATTAAATATTGAATTAAAATTAGGACTATGCATTTAAAATAAAACTATGACACAACATACCTTTGAATATATACTTCAAATTTCAGTACGACAGCATAGCAGCCAACGTTCGCCATGATATTTAAACGTAATGATCATGTGATCGTACAGTACAATGAGACTGCTAATCCAATAGCATCACCAGCTAGGCGTATCACGTAGTTGTCGTAATCCAATAATATCGCTTAAATAGTGTTACTCTTTTCAAACTTGGGCTTTTATATATATAGATTGTTTACATGTCAAACAATAGTTGATGGCAGCTTGCCATGTCCATTCATCCATGTAACATACATTCAGATTTAAAAGAAATAAAAAATAAAAAATCATTCAATATAATAACTATGTATTTTTTCATGTATTAAAGAGAAGTGAAATATTATTTTTTTAATATGTTTTGTACAAATATGTGCTGTTGTAAAAAAAAAATACCATACATAGACAGATGACATTATTGAGGTAAGCTGTGTAATATAATTATTTAGTTTACAAGATTTGTGCTTCCAATAATAATTGTGTGATAAATGTATTTCCCATTTCATTAATTGTGCTGAAATTTCTTTTGTGCATTTTATTTTGATTTCGCTTTTTATATCTTTTCTTATTATTTGAATATCTTAAATATTTTGAATAGCAGTTGTTATAAAAATTCTGATTATTATTGCTGTTTCTAACTGACATAATAATGATTTATTTTTCAAATTATACAACAAAAAGTTTATTTTGATATCAGTCATAAACACATTCAGATTTAAAAGAAATTATAAAAAATAAAAAATCATTCAATATAATAACTATGTATTTTTTCATGTATTAAAGAGAAAGCATTTTTTATTGCAATAAAATATAAAACAAAATTACCATTCAGTATATATTATATTGGGGAAAGAAAGAATGGACTGAACTCAAGGGTATAGCCCAAATAAAATATGAAGTAAAAAGAAATGGAATAGTAAACACGAGAGTTCTTACATAAAGAAGCTGGTAAGATCACTAGTGTAAAAGAAAGATGGATATAACAAACACTCCCATAGGAATCATGAACACCTGCCTAACTATATAATCCAAACAAGCTGTAATAATAAAATAACAGAATTATATACAATTGTTTACATGTCAAACAATAGTTGATGGCAGCTTGCCATGTCCATTCATCCATGTAACACATTATAGTAAATGTATCATGCATCATACTTAAAAATAGTAATATCAGTCTATTGATTGGAGAATATGTTCATCCAGATGAAAATATATCAACACAATGATAATTAAACAAATAAAAGGAACTTGTATCCTGTTCTGTGAAAATTTGTAGAAAGAATCTATAATGCAAGACATTAGGTGAGAGACTAATTAAAGGAAAAAGTTTTTCAAAATCTAACATTGTAATAATAATGTTATCTGAAGGATTCATTTCTTTAATCATATTAATGAATTCTTCTGCATATCAGACAGTAAATTTAAAGCATTTTAATTTTGTTGTACAGATATTGGTTAAGGCATTTTCAATTAGATATAAAGGAGATTGCTGTGTTTCAGCAGTTGGTTAAATATTTGCTGGGCTTTTATGGTTCTTAATATAACTTGTCAGTTTGATTTTTCAATATATATTAATTATTATAATTTGTTCTTAATATATCCAAATAATCTAAGATTATTTATTTTTAACTTTTACTAATTTTTATTATTTTCTGTTTAAAATACATTTTATGCACTCTTGATGTTGTTTGTGTCATGCATATGGAGATTTGTTTTAAATATGTAATTTGTAAATATTTAATTTTTAAATCTGTACTATCTTTTCCATTTTTGTATTTTGGTAATTTTTGATTAAAGTATATTCTTGTTACTCCTAAAAGTACTAATTCTTCTTTTTCTGATTTTTAAATCTGTACTATCTTTTCCATTTTTGTATTTTAAGTTTATTCCATCTACTGCTGAAGATGTCTATGTATTAGCTTAAAGTATATTATGGTAATTTTTGATTAAAGTATATTCTTGTTACTCCTAAAAGTACTAATTCTTCTTTTTCTTAAAATTTCTACATTAAAACAGTGGATTTTTGAGTATTGCTCTTTAATAAGTATTATAGTATATAATATTGCATTTATCTTAATTTTTCTATGCTTGTTTTAATATCAATAAGTAAATGGCAATAACTTTGTGGAATCAAAGAACTGTCAAAAATTTTTACACTGGAATTAATGGAAATAGAGTTTTCCATTTTACAAACTTTTGTATAATGAGCAGTTTTTAAGTAATGAATTATTTTCATAAAATGAAGGATACCTGTATTTTTTCTTTTCAATTCATATTACATTAATGCTTTAATTCTGTGTATATGTCACAACAAAATCAATTTCCATTTTAATCTTACAGTAAAAATTAAGTAATGAATTATTTTCATATAATGAAGGATGCCTGTATTTTTTCTTTTCAATTCATATTACATTAATGTTTTAATTCTGTGTATATGTCACAACAAAATCAATTTCCATTTTAATCTTACAGTAAAAATTTTAAGTCTCTAACTGTACTATAATGTAAAATTGTTAACTGCATTCCATCTTTATTAATCTTAACCAAATTAAGTGTTTTCAGCAATTTCTCTAATATATAAGCATTTTTTGATGAACTATAATTCATATAAAAAACAAGATTTAGAACTAATCTTATGCATCTTTTTAAAACTGGTAGAGAAAAATCACCATAAGTTATTTAACATTTCTTATTTGTATTCTTTAAAATTTGAAATCATTTCAGATTTGAAGTATCATTTGAAAAGTTTATTGCATAATGTATAATATATTTTAAGGTTATGTATATATATATATATAATCGTTAGCAGAAATGCTTATTAGCCAAGAAATTTTGGGGAAAAAATAGTTTTCATTTATGGGATCAGCTTAAATATAGTTTGGTTAAAGATGACAAAAAATTTTTTTATAAAAATCAAGATTGTCTGTTTGATCACATCACATCCTCATCATACTTTCATGTCAACCATGTGATCTGACATATTTATTCTTAACAAAGATCTATTATCTTTTCTGATTATGTTATTAAAAATATATATATTTACATATATTGAAAGAGATAGAGGTTTAACCTTTTCAAAAATGAAGGAAAAGTGAGAAGAATATAGGAAAATATGAGGATAAAGGAAAAGGATTCTATCAGAATTGTGGAAAGCCATTATTAAAAGAGAGAGAAGGCAAATATCCTTTAGTTATTTCTTTATGATGCACAATTGAAATAGTGGATGAAATCTGCCTTCACAGAGTAATAATAAATATTCATGGATGTACTTGACTGTTCAAAAATTAATATTTTCATACATATTAAAATACCAGATATACTGCACAAATCAGATCAAAAATATATAAAGCAATTGCATTGCATTCTCTTCACATTAGCACCATTTCTTTTCACAACCATGGGATCTGCCATATTTATTTCTAATATATGTCTGTTTCTCTTCTTATTTTGTTATTAAAAATATGCAGATATATATTTACAAAAAATGGATTTAATAGGCATTTTAAAATAAACTCAGAAATGAATAGAATGATCCATATTAAGAATAAAGATGAAGCTGTACTTTATATATCAGTTACTTTATCATATTCAAATTAATAATCATTAATATTTTTGATTAAGCAGTTTGTAGAAACTCTGACAAAATAATTACCATATTTGGTAAATGATCAGAATTGATACCAAATATGGTAATTATTCTGTAGGCAATTTCATAGATCATAATTTGAATTTCAAATGATTGCAGTTATATTGTCTAACTTTTCAGGTTTTTATTCCTATCAGTTGTAACAGAATTTCCTTTGTCTATTTTTATTTGAATTTCTATTGTTTCCTTTATTAATATTTTTGTTGATATTTAGAATTGACAGAAAAATTTGAAATTAATTTTTTTTTTATATTTTATGTTGAAAAAATATTTCAATAAAATTATATCACAAAAACATTTGGTTAAAGTTTAATATACTTGAGGCAATGATAGCAGAAATTTAATATGCAATAAAAACTTTACTAAAGAATACAGTTTCATATTGTTAAATTTCTGTTTTGTGATTTCAAAAAAACCTTGTTTGTTGGAAAATTAAACATTCAATAAGTGTAAATTGCCAGCAGTTTATAAATATACTTGATTGCAGCATGATACTATTGTGCCATACTCACTTTTCAGCATTTTCTGCATTTTATGTCTCAGCATTTAATTGTAATAAATGTAGCTTTTTGCCTTGGTATCAATATTTGTTCAAATATTGAAATGGATTTTGAAAACTATGAAAAAAATGAACTATTTATTTCAATAAATACCATATTGTTCTAACTCTTGAAATTTGAGGTATGCTTTTATACAAGTCTTGATTTTTTTAATATTTTTCAGGAGCTGAATTGGATTGGTTTAAATACGAGTATATACAGTGTGTTGTTGTGCTATATACTTTTTCTAATATACACATTTATGAAACAAATAAATGCCAAATAAATAAAAGATGTCAGTAAATAAAGATGAGACAAATATTATTTCATCTTTGTTTACTGCTTGAAATATACAAAAAGAAAAATATTGTAAGGAACTATATCTTAATTTGTTAAGAGTTTGTTGAGAATTTGAAATCAACAAAACTAAAAAAAATTTGTATCAAAATTTTTCAGATCTATTGCAAGAATTGCCAAGGTTTATGGATTAATATGTCTGGATTGTCCTGAAAATTGTTACAATATTCTGTTTTCTAACAAAATTGGAATTTTGTTAGATTACCTCATTCATTGCTTAAATGTAAGAATTTTCATATTGCTTTTCTTTAATAAAAAAATTAAAACCCTTTAAATAATAATCATTAATTTTTTTTTTTCAGTTGTTAATTCCAGACAATTATACTCAGTTATTAAATAGTGGTCCTAATTCTACAAATGTTGCTTTGCCAACTGATATTGTCTCAGGTAATCTCATGCAGTTATTGGCTATTATCATCATCACTTGGCTTTCATGTAAACAGATGGGATTTGCTGGTATACAGAATGTATTGATAGATCAAAATAAAATTGTTAACCAAAATGAAGAATTTCAGCAGAGAGTGCATGATGTAATAAGGTAATTTTTTTTATTTTAAATTGCCTTTTAATTAGCTGAAATATTGATTAAATAATTTTGATTATTTGAAATAGTTTTTATATATTTTGAGCACAATCCAATACCAAACTTATATGATTTCAACATATATGATTTTTAAAATATATAATTAACAAATTTAAACCCACTTTTGAACATACGTCAAACTTTCAGAAATATGTTGATCAAACTTTTCATCCAATGTTGACATTACTCTTGAAATATTACAGAACAATGTTGCATTGTGAGTGAAAAGAAGTAGATGTTACATAGGACAATATCAGTTTCATAACTTAATATTTAAAATTAATAAGCAGTATATACAGTATAAATAATACGAGTAATTTAAACTTATATTGTAGTGTACAACCTAATAACATACAAGTAGTCCTTAACTTATGATGATTTATACTTATGACAGTGAGATAATCAGTAAATTTTGTAAAAAAATGATTATTACTATTTATCACAAGTAAGCAAATTTTCTCAGCTGACTTTGTAAATTTGCAAGTTATCAAAAAACATCTGAATCAAAAACAATAATAACATAACTAATTCACAGTAGATAATTGATAAAGAAAAAATTATTGTAAATTAATCTTCAATATATTGATATTCAATTTTGTTTATTTTATTTTTATTAGACCAATCAGTTAATTTATTAGATAAACAGTAATGTTTGTAATTATTTTATTACAGTTATACAGTCAGTATTGGAATTGTCGACAAGTTATCACAGTATTTCAATAATGTTCATGGGCCTATTGATTCTGAGCCTCTTGTAGCAGATTTCCTGTTACAGTGTATGACATTTCTCTCTGCTTTGGCTAAAATATATACCAATAGGTTTGTAAATAATATATGTAAAAACTTTTATGTATAAAAATATTTTAATGTATAAATATAACAGTTTTTATCAATACTGTTTTTGCTAATTTTATTACCTAATTTTACTTATATAATTATTTGTTTAATTACATTATTTATAATAATTTATAAATTTTATGTTTTTATAATGATAAATGTTAAAAAATCATAATATCATAATATAATTTTAACATTTATCATTATAAATAAAATCATTTATTTATAATGATAAATGTTAAAAAATCATAGTTTCTAAAATATTGATAAAATGTCAGATGTCAATTATATTTATTTATATTTTTTCATAATAATTATAGCTATGACAACATATTTGAATCAAAAAAGATGGAAGATACAACTCAACTAGTAGCAACATTTAGAGTAACAGAATTGGTAGGTACAGTATCACTATTATATGGAATGCTTTTACATAGTGGTGCTCCATCTAGAGGGAATATTTGTCCTCCTGAACTTCCTCAGCATACAATAAATGTAACTATAGCATCATTATGTATGTTGAACCATTTAGCTCTTATGGATTTGCAGATGGTTCAGGTAAGCTTTTTCTATTCAATAATTATATTTAAACATTTGGTATCTTATGAATTAATTAGAATTTGTGATTTTCAGTCTGTACTTGGAAATGAAGGATTGTCTCTGCAGCTTCGTCACATTGCAAGTTATCTGTTGTGGTATTGTTCTCATTGGACACTTCAGGAATTATTACATGAAGTTATATTACTTGTTGGTTATTTCACTGTTCTTAACTTTGATAACCAGGTAATCAAAGTATATTTGAAAAATTACAATATAAAAATTTCTCTATATATATTTTGTTGGAACGGCCAGACTTGGATCCTTCCTAAAAAATCTGGAGGTGTCCACTCGAAATTTGATACTGATCATTCAGCGTGAAAATGCAGTAGTCTTCCACTCGCCATCCGGTTAACTTGCACAGTCACTTATATCAGGATAGCTACGCAATAAAGTATAAGGATGCCATCTTGAAAGATCCAGGTTCAATTCTGACAGTCACACGTCCAGATTTTTTTTTCTGGCAGATATCATCAGGCTTATTGAAATTCATCCTTCAAACCTCTAGTTAATCTTATCACGAGTGTTGATTAAGCTATGATGGACACTATCAAAAAATATTTTATGTATCATTTAGCAGCATAATTAAAAAAACTAACTAATTTGCACTACAATCAGTCGGATGGCCGCAGTGGAAGAGTACTGTGCTTCTACTCTGGAGGACTGAGCTCAATTCTCGGGCCCCATATCTCATCTTTTGAGGAGTCAGGACGCAGCTCGTTGAATCCCATCTGCATTTGATGGTTGATTTCATCAGGGATGTGGGCGGTCCGTGGTGGGTATGGAAATGCTCTGTAATTGGTACATACAGAATGGAAACGACGTTAAAGTATATGAAGAGAAAACTCTTTCCATCATTTGATATTACATCTTTTCGAAAATTCAAAATTATAAAATCCAGATTTCTGTTTCATTAGTAATGAACTACTTTTAATTATTTTTAGCAAATTTGATTCTGTATGATATTGTGAATAGTCGGCCGGACTGCCCACGTAGAAACGCTTCATCAGCTTTTCATCTACATCTGGGTCCTCTTCTGAAAGCCAAAAGCTTGGATCTTGGACAATTTATTCGGTAGGCCCAGGACAATCCTGTCGATCTCATCCTTTACAGTCGCTATAGATTGGGCTCATATAGGTGCGTAGTCCATCGCTTTAGACTTCCCACCCCTTTTGTAGCAAGGCTTGTATTCACTCTGCCATTTTTTTGTCAACAGATGATGCTACTTCCCAATTAAAGATAATTACTGAGTGGTAGGAGCTTTAACAACCATGCTACAGGTTGCCCACCCTTGCGGAGGAGTCAGCCATTTGTAAATGACAGAGATCGACATGCCGGTCCAGACTTCATGAATAATATTTACAAAGAAAGGATTTGAGAATCGAATCCAAGTCCTATAAAGTGGAAAATCAAAGCGTTTCCACGGGGTCAATTCAGCATCTCTCTGCCATTTAGTAATTAACAAAGTATTAAGTAATTGAAAAGAAATCAGCTGGATAAATTCCATGTGATTCCACACTGGAATTTCATCCTCGAGGATGGAGATGTTTTCAAATCACTAGAGATTTTTCAAAAGAGGACTGCATTGTTGCATTCTATCCTCCATCTAATAGCTGACCTATCTAGAATGTGGGGCGCCCATAAAGAGGTACTGGAATGCTCTACTGATTAGTAATCACCAATTAAAAAGAGTGATTTCCACAGATCATGACGTTATTTTTAGTTTCCCCAGCGGAGACTTTTCGAAGCATTTTCTGAACTCACCCTAGATAATATTTTCGCGAGACATTTCCTCAAAATATATGAAAATCTTTCCTCTTGTTACGTCATTAATATTGAACTGATGTTCAGCATTTTCATTAGCTTTGATTTTACAATGGATTCTAATCTAATAACATATGTGAATTTTATTTAAACAGAATATATAATAGTTAAGCAAGTTATTATGCTGACCATCGTTGATGCTGACCGACAAACAAAAGATTAGACAACAGACAAACCTAATTCATATACTGAAAATATAATTCATATTATACTGAAATACTGATAATATATATTATACTAATAAATCATATTAATCCAATTATACTGAATATAGTTCGTATTATATTATATTATACTGATATACAGTGAAACCCCGCTCGTGCGTTCCCGTATCGTACGACTTTCCCGCTTTAAATTTATATTAAATATAAAAAAATAACAAATCAGTTATTTATTGAAAAAAAATTTTCTTTCAAATCATATAACAGATATTTGTTTAGTTATGGACCTGAGTTATGTTTCTAAATATAAAAGTTCATATTTTATTTTTCAAATTTTAGAAGAATTAAAAATTTCTGCATAAATCTAAAAATTATGATAAAATGGCTTAGTGATTTAATATATTGTAAAATTATGTAGTTATTTAATGTCTTATTGTAATATTTCAAGATGCAGAGATTGTATTAAAAATGTTCACTTTATAATCAGACATTTATATTTGAATATATAAAATAAACATATGATTATGTCTAATTAATAGCATATAGTATAATATGCAGTGTGTATATATACCGGTAATTTGTTTAGTATCTCTGGGTTCTCTGTAAAAATTTAAGTTTCATTTGGAAATCAAAACTTTTGTAACATGAATATAAGTAGAGGAACATTTTAAAATATTTTAATTTTTCTTGTATTATTTTTCATTGTTCTTGTTTAAGATCATGTTTTTAATTATTATATTTTATTATGTAACTTTTATATTTGTTTACATTATTATTTTTGTAATAATTTTTAACATATATTTTTCTAAAAGTGAGGTTTGTAAGATTTTCAAGTTTGTCTGCTATCCTCTCTCATTAATGTATTTTGAACCAAGGTAATTAGAACTTTCACAAAGTTCTGTAGACATTTTCTACCATTAAAGATGGTTTCAAAACTATTTGTACTAAAACTACAATCATTTAAAAATGAACATTTAAATTTATCAGATTTTGCCCTAATAACTTGAACTATTGACTTTCTATGACATTCAGTAGACCTTCCAGGCCAAAGTTCTAGTTGATCTTGAAATAAGATTACTTAACTGTGAGACTTCATTTTTAAAATTAGTAAATATTCAAACTTTAAGTTCTAATAAAGGACCTGAAGTTGGATAATTAAATAGCCAACATTAGGTCTTCTTTCAGATTAATGAAATTTTTTAATTGTATATCTTTAATCATTCCATTTCCAGAACTTTTTAGATTCCTTTTGGATTAAAAAAATACATATATATTAATCCTTAAGATATGATTCAATAAATTGTGATTGGTCAATGCAATTTCCAAGAGTTCAAATCTCTGAGCAGTAGTCTGATATGTGGAAAGCATCCTTTTTGTCTAGTTCTTATAGTTTTGTATTTTTTATGTATTAAGATAACGTATAGTATCCCAGGAAATGCTGGTGAGAAATCTATAAATTTTTGGCATTTCCGACTCATATCTACTTCAACTATCAACTTATGACAGCAATATTCAAAACCAAACCCTATCATAAGTCAGAGACTACTTGTATTTTTAATTAGATCAATTTTTTTGGATTTATAGCTATCTAAATTTCTTGCAAACTTTATAATATTAATTGCAATTTATAATATTTAAAAATTCTAAAATTAGAATATAATTTTATTACTGATATTTAAAAAAATTACTGAAAATGTATTTTATATATAAGTAGCAGGAATGCCCAAATATATCAAATAATACATAATCATTGATTCAAGTTTTGCATCTAATTTGAAATATCATTTTATCTAGATTACTTTTTACATTTGCATTCTTTTGAAGAAAATATGGAATTTAAATTGACAGTCAGGAATTCTATTGAGCATTTCTATTTTTTCAAGAATTATAGTTAGGTAATAATGTAAAAATAGTGACGTGGAAAAAAATGATATTTAAATAACTGTTATACTATATAACAAAAAATATATTTCATATGAAAAGCAAATAATCAAAACTATTAGTTCCAAATAAAATGTTAGGGGTTAAAAGTACCAGGAATCAGCTTACAATGATTGATAACATATAGAAATAAAAATCAAGCATTCTCAAGTTATCAACTCATCTTCAGTTTCCTTACTAATATGTTTGTAATAATTTGAGATTTGAACTCTTGGAAATTACATTGACCACTCACAATTTATTGAATCATATCTTAAAGATTAATATACAGTATGTGTGTGTATATATATAATCCAAAAGGAATCTAAAAAACTAAAAAGTTCTGGAAAGAAGTTATCACTTACTTTCCATACCAGATTGCTACTTTGGAATGATTAAAGATAATGTTTCTGTGAAGATTCAAAATAATGAAAAGTTTTCTTTTGAAACTTTTTATCAAAAAGGATATACAGTGAAACCCCGCTCATGCGTTCCCGTATCGTACGACTTTCCCGCTTTAAACGTCTATTTTCGGAAGTCCGAGCATTTTCCTATACATGCAATGTAAAACTTTCCCTCTTCCTACGTTTTAATTATATAACTTTTTTATTATGACGTCATCAGAGTTTCCGGTTTCGTGCGTTTTCCCGGCTCGTTCGACTTTTCGGGCCGGTCCCCGAAAAGTTTCAAAATCGGGGTTTCACTGTATCAATAAAATCATGACCAGAAAACACTTAAACTTTTCTCCCTTTAATTTCCAAGTTATGAGAGAAAATTGAGTATACAGATCACTTAAGTAAAAGCTATAATCTAGATATAAAATTATTGAGGTCTGTTAGCCATATGTTGTTTGCTCAATATAAAGGAATTTAAATTAAGACTATTTCAATTTTCAATGAAAATGTTAATATATAATAGAAGAGTTCTGTCTTATAAGATTTGTTCTTCATAATATATGTCAAATTTATCTTTGTAAAGTTAAAAAGCATTATATGCTATATATATATATATATATAGATTACTTTCAAGGTAAATGATACAATTAACTGTTGTAATATAATACACATGTATAAATTAAATCATATTATGATAGCTTTTATGGCATTTAATAACTTTTTATGTTGGAAGTTAACTATTGATGATAAAGTTATTGGTAATAATATTAACCTATCATTACAATGTTATCATAACTATTATTGTAGTGTTATAGTGTAGAATTACAGTACTTTACTATAAATTAAATTATAAAAATGATTTTAAAAATATTTTTCATGTCAAAATTTTTTATAAAAAGTCAACTTTGTAGAAGTTTGGATTTATATAGAGAGAGCACCTGTATATAGAAGATATACTTCTAAGTTGCTCTTTTTTCAACTGTCCATCTGTCTTGTTCCAACTGTCATTAATTTCTCAGTTTTTAATAAAGATACCATTCTTATAATATTTGCAAATTTTTATTGCAATAATAAATCTAGTGAGAATTATTTTTCTTAAAACAGAAATTCTATATATGACCATCCCTAATTTATACAAATAATTGGGACAGTAGCTTTTTTACATAACTGATTTTGAATAAGTCTAAAAAATAACTTTTTGACAAAAATTCTAAATCAAAAACATTGGTACTAGATGGGCTAGTAATTTCACCTACAGAACATAATGGCACCATTATTTTTGCTTGATTAAAGGGAGACAATGCCACATGGAACGATAATATGATACTTAAGAGCAACAAACAATATACAGAACATAAATAAAGCAATATGAAGTTTTAATAATGCAAACTAACATTTTCACACTTGTACCTACAAATATAGTAGATGTTTATGCTCTATAGCTTAAAAAAATATTTTCCATAACTATTTTATGTAAAATGGAATTTACATAAGTTGGAGAGAGGCTGTATATCCCATTTCAAAATTCCATAATTCTATTATGTTATGCATTTTTCAAATAATATAAAAAAGTAATATATAGTACTTAAAGGAAGAACAAAATTTGTATTTCAGTTAGAATGAATATAATCACATAGTGTGATCATGATTTACAGGATCTTAATTTATGCAAATTCAAAATAATGTGAACTGAGACAAAATGTTAAAAAGATCATTTCCTGTTAAGAACTCTTATGGATGATGCAAATATTATTTAAAATCCCTAGCTCATGCATTTATTATTTTGTTTATTGTGACTATTATTTCATATAGCTTTTGTTTTTTAATTATATGAACAAATGTTCTATTGATTAAAATTCATAATTTCATGTTTTTATTTTATTTTCTTATGCTTTTTATGAAAACTTTTTATTACCGGTAATTTTATTTTAATCTACTTTGCAGAAGCATTATCTTAATTATAAAATAGTGAATTTCTATGGAGAAAATTCTCTTAATTTACACCTCAAATTATTTGCATATCTTAAGAATGTATTTGTTTCAATTGTGGTCACACTATCTCTATCATAATTGAATTATGAGACTGAACTATATGTTCAATCTATAATTCAATTGATTTTCAGAAATTATCATTAGGAAGTTTTGTAAAACATGCTAAACATCATTAATTTTACATAATTTTATGTTAATGCTCTTATTAAAATGGTTATGATTCATAATTAGTTAAAATTAATAGTTTGACTTTTTAATTTGTTTTTGCATTATCTTTTTATTAAATAATTTGTATGGAAAATATTAAATAATTTTTTGAAATAGTGTATTAAGATCTTTTCTTAAACTATTATTTATCTTTAATTTTTTTAATATCAAAAACAAAAGCACATATCTTCAAGACAAGTATAATTCTTTATAAATAAATACTGTCTTTGGGTTGATTTCTTAAGTTAATGAGATTGTTTAAATTTTTATGAGAAAATAATGATTTTTAAAAAAAAACAAATTGTTTCAGATTAAACAAAATAGACATTTTCATTTTATATTGTAAATTATATTAAAATATAATTTTTTTCTGTACAGGTAATCCTTGACTTATGACAGGGTTCTGTTGAATTATACTGTTGTAAGTTGAAAATGCTCAAAATTTATGGATTTATCAATACTAATATTTATTAGAATACTATACATTATCTTAGTAAACATAACAAGTACAAAACTACAAGAACCATACACAAAAATAATTCTTTTCATATATCAAATATTGCTCAGGGACTCAAACCCATGTAAATTGCATTGACCCATCACAGAATTTACTGATTAAATCACTGTCATAAGTGCAATTGATTATCAGTCAAGGCTATCTGTTTTTATTTACAAAATACTGTATATTTTGGATAGAAATTGATATAAATATGATTGCTAAGAAACCTTTGAAATGTTGTACAATGATTCTAATTTTAAATAGGAAAATATATTTATCAGTTTAAGATATCTTCAAAATAAATTCAGAAATTTGTGTGTTTAATTAAGAAAAGAATAAAGTTCACATATTTTTAAATTGGAAAAATATTTTTATGGTATATTTTTAAACAAGGTAAATATTTCACCTGATTAAAAAATTAATTTTTATAAAGTCTGAATAATAGAATTCACACCTACACACATATCACACATTTTGAACTTTTCTGTTAAGATTTATTTTATTGATTAGATTTATCCTGTTATTGTTACTTTGCAAGAATGCAAACTAAAAATATTGCTTAATAAAATACAATCTGTTTTTAGATATTTAATATATGTTATGAATGTATATACTGATGGATAAAAGTGACAACTAGGTCCTTAATAAATACAACAAGATCTAAACTAGCTTATAGGACCTTAAATAAATTAAAAGTGCTGGAGTGCTTTTGGGCTGGACTGCCCCTCTGTTATTTATACTGATGTGATAAATTAATAATTGTAAATTCTCAAGAAACTCAAAACTGCTTAATATAAGTCTCAATAAAATCACAGTTAATCATAGCACAAAGAGCAGTGAAATAAAAAACAATGTTTATTAAACGACAGTAAATACGGTATGCTACGATACCATCTTCAGTTACAAACTTATCATACAGTAGAATAGTTTTTAAATAAGATTCTAGAACAAAAATAACAGCTGTCTTTTAAAAAATTTTGTCTGGCCAGAAATAATTATAAAACAAAATATAGGGTTGAAAGGTTTCTAAAGTTACAAGATAAATAATAATAAATGTAAAAATAAAACAAAATAAAGTAATCAAGACGTTTCCGATCCACTTAGGGTTATCATATAAAACAAAAGTCTATCTTGTTAATAACAAATAGGAAATAACAATCAATAATGAATTCTTGTTTATTGTGTTTACCTATTTGTTATAAAACAAAAGTCTATCTTGTTAATAACAAATAGGTAAACACAATAAACAAGAATTCATTATTGATTGTTATTTCCTATTTGTTATTAACAAGATAGACTTTTGTTTTATATGATAACCTTAAGTGGATCGGAAATGTCTTGCTTACTTTATTTTGTTTTATTTTTACATTTTATTATTTTTATTATGTTTATTATTGTTTATCTTGTAACTTTAGAAACCTTTCATCCCTATATTTTGTTTTATAATTATTTCCGGCCGGACCAAATTTTTTAAAAGACAGCTGTTATTTTTGTTCTAGAATCTTATTTAAAAAACTATTCTACTGTGTGATAAGTTTGTAACTGAAGATGGTATCGTAGCATACTGAAAGCATTTTTATCATCGGTTAATAAATGTTGCTTTTTATTTCACTGCTCTTTGTGCTATGATTAACTGTGATTTTATTAATAATTGTATTTTTTTTATAATCTGATTTGTAAAATAAGCTATACATTATCAAATATATAATTATTTTTCTGTTAATTATTTTCCAACTTAAGTTTTTTTATCTATTTAAACAAGTTAGAGCATAAATTCAATCTAATCTGTATGCGTAGCATACTGAAAGCATTTTTATCATTGGTTAATAAATGTTGCTTTTTATTTCACTGCTCTTTGTGCTATGATTAACTGTGATTTTATTAATAATTGTATTTTTTTTATAATCTGATTTGTAAAATAAGCTATACATTATTATGTATAGCTTATTTTAGCACCGAGGAGCTATACATTATCAAATATATAATTATTTTTCTGTTAATTATTTTCCTACTTAAGTTTTTTTATCTATTTAAACAAGTTAGAGCATAAATTCAATCTAATCTGTATGTTAACAATATTCAATAAAAAAATTGTTAAATATTTTGAAATTGTTTTTATGAAATCAAGTCTTAAGAGAGCAGTTTAGAAAAATAATATAATCAAATATAAAAGTTTTATATAATTTAAACATTATATTGCCATAATATAAACAAAAATTTAACATGTGATTTATTTGTACAGTGATCCCCAGTTATAACGCAGGTTTGCAGGATGGATATCCGACCTGCATTATAAGACGACTGCACTATAATCGATGACGACTTTTATTTTTAATGTAGTGATTCTAAATTAAAGAATAAGAGAAAGTTGTCCAATTTATCCAAGAAGGTTCATAATCTTATTTTTTCTGCAATCCATCCTCATATTGTGACAGATGGACGTCAATTATGCAATGTATTATAGAGGAACAGGAAAGACCTGTGGTATATCCGAATCCACAGTATAAACGAGAGCGTTATATCCAGGAAGTACTGTACTTTAATTTTTTTAGCAGTGCTAAGATATTTTTTTACAGTTTGATATATTGAATCACTTAATAAAAATCTTATTTTATATATTACTTTTTAATTGTTAAATGATTTTTTTGTTTTAATTTTTGACCAATAATCAATAGTCTCATAAGAAAAAAAAAATGGCATTGATAATATAATAGTTTGTATTCATATTCAGACATAAAAAATCTAAATTGTCATACCATAAAAAATTAGCTAGGATAATTTTTTTCAACATTGTCATTAAATACTAAATTAGTAGGTTAGTGGCTCACTTAAGCATTCCTTTATTTAGGGTTGAATCATATATATAGTTGCAAAACTGAAACCCTACTTAAATGAATCTATCATGAAACACCACATAAATTGAATCTATGCATATTATACAGTACACACATTATACAGTACTAATATATGTTACAAAGATGTTACATTAAAAATAAGTTTAATAAAGAATAATCACATAAGTTGTGTGGTAAAGCAGTTAGTTACCATCTTGGAGGATCTGGATTCAATTCTGAATCTCATAGCTTCAATTTTTTATTCAGAAGGGGCCAGGTTTGGGCTTGGCCATTAACTAAAATTAACCTTTGTATAGATCTACATAAGTTGGAAGATTGATTGTATAATAAATCTAATTTATTTTGATATACATAGTGTTTGAATTAATGAACTGAAGAGAAGATAGATAGTATTATAAAGAAGGAAAATTTAGAAAGATTAAATATCAGATATTTACATTGAATTAGACTTTCATTGAGAAAAGAATACAGTAAAATGAGAAGTATGAACTTGGTTGCATGCGAATTGAAGTATATTAATAGAGAGTTTATAAATACTTAATTGCAATTTTTTAGAAATTTATTTAATATATAAAGACTAGTATCCAACTATTTTCTATTTTTCTAACAAAACAGAAATCAAAGATAAATTTTTGTAATTTTCTCAAAAAAATAAAAAAAAAAATTGAATTTAAATTTGTTCAAAATTGTATTTTGAATATTTGTCATTATTGATATTATCAATGGATACAGAGACTTACAATAAGTCAGTTTATGAATATTTGTATTTATAAGGGCAATATTTTGCAATGAAAATTCATGTGCAACAATTGTATTCAATGGTTTACAGAAATAGTAGCCATGCCAGCATGCAGTACTTTTTAAAGTCATCTGTTTCATTTCAACAATGTATACAATGATATCATACATTATAAATTCATTTAAAAAAAGGAATTTTTTATAAATGCTTTTTGAACTTGATATTTCCAAAAAATTTCTGAAAATGATTATATATCATAATATCAATGCAAATATTGATATGAAATTAGCTTATGAAAATGTTAAAAAGAATCAAAATCAATAATTTCTATAGCCAATGTAATATCTATAAGAAAGTTTTATTTGTCTTTCTTTACTATTTTATAAAGTTGAATTCTAATGTGCATTGCAAATAACATAAGCTAAAATTGCATTTTTCATTATAGCTTCATTTATATTTAATAGTTTTTTCATTATATTTATAATACTAAATTTTGTGTAAATATCAATATATTGTACATTTTACTTTTATTTTTTCCTATTATTTTATATGTACACATATAGTGTTAGCAGGGATATCTTTTCATTATTATAATAAATGAACACTGTTTATTCAATATTGATGTATTTTTTAACAAGTGCTTCCAGCAAAAACTAAAACCACCTACTTTTCATGTCTGTCATTTATTTTTCATTTAGCATTTGGAATCCATTGGTTTAGTGTCATTTTAACTGTAACTAGCATAAATGTCGTGATGACGACATCATGATGTCACATGTTATTTCATTGTGACCTTATAAATTATCAGTATTTTGTGACTTCATTCATTGTTATGTAATGACAATGTCATATTGGAATTGTTTCATCATAATGATAGATATTGGAGATTGATAGCATTAAGAAATCAGGTAAGCCATTTGTTACTGTGAAGTTTTATAAATCAAACTTCAAGCGAAATATCCAAATAGAACCTAAACTGCCAAATTAATCACTTGATACTTTTAATATTTTCCAATTATTAAAATTTGTTAAAAGTATTAATGAATTAATTTGGCAATTTAAGTTCTATTTGTATATTTTACCTTATACTGCTAATACTTGACCCTGTCTATCGGTGATAATATAAACTAAAGTTTTGATAAAAGTGAAATTCTATTCTGTAGGATTAAACAATTCTATAAATTAAAAGATGTAGCATTGAAGTGTCCTTTAATAGCAGAACATCATTACTGAATTTCATGAAAATTTGCTAATTAGTTCAAAAGTTATTAGCAGGAGACAGAGATATGAACCTGATCTTATAAGCCTTCATTTTCTTTTGAAAGTAGGCTAAAAAGTATGTTCACATATTCTAGTTATTTGGTTGGGAACATCATTTGTAGTATTGTGCTATAGAAAATTATTTTCAAAGTTCAATCATTCGAACTATGATTTAAAAATTAAAAATTCATTCCTGTTTTAAATTAGGAAACCTCTTTTTGTAGCTCAGGATAAAGCAGTATAATTAATTGCTTATTATAGTTTAACATATAAAATGATAAAAGCTGAAGTTTCATATAAAATATTTTATATATATATTTCATATGCACACAAGTTATAATTAAAATAACACACACATATACATTTTCCACACATTAAAGTGAGTAGTAATAGGAGTAGAGAGAGAATATAGGATAATTAGAGTTATAAAATCTGTAATTTCTTAGTTTGTAATAAAAAGAGAAAGGAATAAAATATAATTATGAAATATGTGATATTGTTGTTTAAAAATATATTTAGAGAATAAATAGAATATATTACATATTAGTAATTGACGACATAAAATTTTATATATAATATAATAATAAAATGAAGATTCTTGTTATCATGCACATAATTTATATTTTAGTTCAAAATGATTTCATAGAATGTTTATATAATTTTATAATTATGCATTATAATTCATATAAAGTACACAAATTAGATATTAAACATATATTTACTGACAGATAATTTCTGAAAAATCTTAAATATTATTTTTAATATATTTTTTTAATTTTTGTAACTCAAAATTAATGTTTTTCTTCATAAAATAGATTTTTATATATTTAATTGTTTTTCATTTTTTTAAATTGGTAGATATCAGAAATATATCACAAATATGTTAAAATTTATACAGTAATTATAAAAATTACTGGTACTTAGTCCAAAAATTTCAGATTATTTTTTAAAATCTTTGCTTATCTTCTAAGAGTTATAAGGTTGGAATAAATATAGAAATTTTATAAAATAATTATTGGCTTTTATTTGAACATAATTCTAGTTTAATATACTGTAGTGTATAACCACAACCATTCCTAATACGAATGTGCTGTTTATTTTGAAAATGTTTTAATATTTTAATAAAAACAAGACACATGAATAACCAAAAACATTTTTGAAATAATAGTGCATTTTTAACAAGTCTTTTAACTATACAAGAGTCAGTAATAATGCACTATTACTATAAACAACTGAGTTCTGCTGCTTCTAATAACACAAGAAATCACAAGCAGGGCTTGTTGTGATTTCTAATGCACTACACTATTAATTTAATATTTTGAATTTACAATAAGAGAATTCTATATTCTAATTTGAACTTTATTGATGAATCAACTATCAATGATTTTAGAATATTGTATCATATGAGAATATATTTATATAAAAATTTTATTTATTTCAATAATAATTATGAATTTAATTTACATCTTATGTATATAGGTAACCCTTTTATAACATGGTAGTTAAGTTCTTAAAATCTTATGTAGTTTGAAACCATGCTATATGAGATTAGAATTATTGAAAATTCTAAAGTGGTAGAGCAAAACCATGTTCTATAAATACTGTGTTGTTTGAGAATTGCCGCAATTTTCTAATCATGTAAAAGTAGTGTTATGCAGGGATTGACTGCATATTCATACTTCAAATGCTTTTAAAGATTTGCTAAGATATTTCTGGCATATAATTTTTATTATTTATATATAGTATGCAGACAAAAATGAAGTTCATTTTTATAATTTTATATCACTGTGATGATATCACTTACAAGTTAGTTATCAGAAATCAAATTAATTCTTAAAAAGAAAAACAAACTTTTTTTCATAAAGTTTTCTACTAATAAATATTCCCAATCAAATAGTCATATTCAACCATTTGTAGACAATTCAAAAAATTTTTAGAATTAATTTTTATAATTTTTAATTATCTTCATTGAACGTCTTTTGTTCTAATTAATTTATATGTTAGAGTTGAAGATGGCTAGGTCTTAGCTGAAAAAATTTCTCTTGTGTTAAATTAAACGTAATAAAGAGTTTGTTTGGACTGCTAATGAGTGCTGTTGTTAACTCTGTCTAATTAAGTACCTATACAAAGCAGTAAGATTCCTCCTAACACCACAGAAGAGTATTCAAATTGGCAAAATTTATTGAAAACAGTGCTCATGAAGGATATACGGTACCTCAGGTTTGAATTCATTTATAAAGTGGATGGATTTGAACTGTTTTTTTTTTTTCTGTTTGACAAAAAATTGTAAAGGCATTCAGTAGAAAAGCAAAGGGCTGCATTAGGGTGCCGAGATCCCTAGAGCCAGCACTGGGTGCATTGATCATAAATTTTATAAATTTTTTTCTCTATAAAAGCTTTAATGAATCATTTTTTTTTTTATATGAACTTCAGAATACCTCTAACTTGTATGTTCATGCATATAAGTTATATATAACTTGCATGTCCATATAGGTATATATGCATATTCATGTGTATGCACATATATATAATTTTTTTTTTGATGAATTGTCTATTAATGATAGAGAATTTATTATATAATTGGAGAATATATTTAATAAAAATTGGAATATTATATATACGTAGTTCTCAATTTAAGAATTCTCATCTAATGAGTTACCAAGTTTGCAAACTTTTTCTCAAATATGAATAATCAAAAAATAAAAAAATGAACATTAATTGCAATAAATAAATGCCAAACATTCATAAAAAGATATTTTAATCCACATATGCAACTATATAATATAGTATGATTTGGGTTTGTAACAAAAATTCTATTGTCTGCTATAAAATTAGGAAAAATCAAAATGGAGGCTGAGAAGTAGTAGTAGTGCACCCTCTGGTTTTATCAGCATATGTTATATAATAAAGAATAAAGAAATTTCCATTCCTGGATTGTGTCTAAGGTGGTAGTTCATCTGCAATAAAGCTTATCTATTTATCAGCCAATAATAATGAAAAATAAATAATTTTTAACATTTACAAAGTCCTTGATTCATGACAGCCTTGACTTACAACAGTGATGCATTCACCAATCACAGAATTTACTGATTATAATTTCATGGGTTTGCATCCCTGGCCCAATGATCTGATATATGGAAAACATTTTTTTTTTTATATCTAGTTCTTGTAGTTTTGTATTCTTTGTAATTATTAAAATAATGTAGTGTCCTAGTAAACATTAGTAGTGAGAAACCCATAAATTTTAGGCATTTATGACTTAGGATCATTATGACATATGATACTGGGGGGTTCAAAGCCAAATCTTGTAAGTCAAAGACTACTTGTATATGATATAATTTCTTTTATTATTATAACTTGCTTGATTTTAAAAACAATATTTTCAATCATACTTCAACAATTACTTAGGGGGATTACACGATCCAAATAACCCTAACTAGCCAAATTTCTCCTAGTGATTTATTTTTAAAAATTAAAGTTCAATTATTAAATAACAGATGGCACCACTTTAGCCTAAATTTAAATAATTGTTAATCCAACAGATGGTGGCACCATAGATTTAAATTAATTTATAATTATTAATTTGGCAGTTAATTCAAAAATAAATCAGTAGGGGAAATTTGGCTAGTTAGGGTTATTTGCAATATTTTTATTTTCTTAGATAACTATATCATTGTATAATCATAAACTATTAATTTTGTTGATCTTTATGTAATTTTATTATGGTGGTCAGATTGCATTTCTGAGAATGGAATCTCAGTTTAATATTGAGTTCAATTCCTATTATAATCCAATTTCCAATATAATATATTTGAAAATTAGATTATAATAAAAATTGGAATATTTTAATATTAGTCAGATATTCTCTGACTTATGTAAATCTGACCTCCCATAAATTCAAATGTATCTAAAAATTTTCCAAAATTATATTATTATTTTGAAGTATATAGAGCATAAACATTTATTGTATTTGTAAGAATATTCAAAATTACAAGTCTGAACATCATGGTTTACAATAGTAAACAAATCAAGTTCATGTTACTTGATTTGTTTTTTTTAATTATTTGTTGATATTAAGTATCACATTACTGGTATAGTATTGTACCATCAGTATTGTTTCTTTTCATCAAAGAATAATATGGTTCCATAACATGGTTTAGGTGCAATCACAATAATTCACTAGCTCTGGTAGTTTTTGCTTCAGAATTTTTATTAAATTATTTTTCAACTTCTACAAAATCCAAGTTACATAAAAACCTTCAGTTTTAATTATTTAAGTTGAGGAATACCTATAGTAATATTATACAGTATAGTATTTTAGTAATAATATATTTATAATGATATGATAAATTTTCTCAATCATCAGTAGTCAGTTTTCTAATAAAACTCAAATATTACATAATTCCTCATGATGTAAATTAATAAATTTTAACAAAAAGTTTATCAAGTATATTTCTTGGATCATAAATGAATTAATAAAATGTTTATTTTGTATAGTTAAGTCCCCTGTTCTTGTGTAATAAAGGTGAGTCTTGTTGTAGCAGCTGAGGAACACTCCAAGTGTGTTGAAAACGTTCCTGAATAAAATCTTTTGACTGCTAAAGGGCTTTTGATTATTATTATTTTTTGGTTTGTGTTTAGTGAAGTCTCATTGAACTTTTATTATGAAAATCTATATTTGCATTTTATTTTTAGGCATTTAAACAGTTTTTAAATTATTGATGTAAATCTTTTCAAATAATAAAAAATTAAAATATTTTATTTAAATTTTTTATTTTCTGTAGGTAGGTTAAATGCTCATGGAAAGGAAGCTTGGAGCTATGTAAATGTTCGGCCCAATGCATATATGTTCTGGTGGTTATATTATGCTGATGTAGAAAAAGAAGAATATTCAAAATTTCCATTAGTAATTTGGTTACAAGTAAGTAACCAAATTAATTAAAAATAATAATAATAAATTATTTTTCATATTTACAAGAAAAATTCAGAAGTTTAAAAAATGGAATAATTTTATCTGTTTCAATATATAGTATTTGTAATTTTAAAGTTTATTTTATATTGTTATTTTCCTGTGAAAAAAGTAGTGATTGTGACCTTGGATGCAAAAATAAGATAGTTTTCCTTCAATATATGAATCATTGATAGTTTAACTGTAAATATATTTTTATTTTTGAATAAATTATCAGTAATCACATAAAATGAATTTAACAAATATGTTAATTTCTGTAACAAACATTAGTTTTCTTTAAAATATTTTTATTATTTGTTGTTTATTTTTTAAATAGTTTTTCTCAGTTGTGAATTTTTTTCTAAATATCAAAGCAGGAAATATTAATCATCTCAAAGAAAATTACTTTATTCAATACAAAGAAGTGCTTTTGAAATTCTTAGATTCCCTCATCAGCTTTAAACAAATTAAATTCTGTTCCAATACGTTAACAATTAAACACAAATTAAATATACTTAATACAGTAACAAAAATGCTTGCCATGCTAAGCATGATTTTTCTTATTTAAATTTTAAAAAGTTATTTATATTAAATTATTATTACAAACTTTAATACACTTTATTTTTAATAAAAGTCTTCAGTAATATATTAATTTAGACAAAACTTCTATGCATTACTTAATTCTCCTGGATTTACAATGTTGATAGGTTTAATTGATTTTTTCTCTTTTTTAATATAGCAAGAGATTCTTTCCACTTTCCTATTTGTGGATTTTCCTGTGTCTTACTAATTTTTGTGCCGTCCCAATTTATGTATAGATTACTATTTAATGCTCTTTGTACCAAAGCAGTAGTGTTTTTCTTTTTTTCTATGTCATATTTGTATACTAAAATTCTTATAGGGTACACTTCACATACACTTCCTAAAAGAATTTTTGAACACAAATATGACATAGAGAGAAAAACACTACTGCTTTGGTACAGAGAGCATTAAATAGTAATCTACACATAAATTGGGATGGTGCAAAAATTATTAAGACACAGGAAAATCTGTAAATAGGAAAGTGAGAAGAATCTCTTGCTATATTAAAAAAAAGAAAACAATCAATTAAACCTATCAACATTGTAAATCCGGGAGAATTAAGTAGTGTGTGGAAGTTTTGTCTAAATTAATAATTACTGAAGACTTTAACACACTTTTTTTTTTTAAGTTTGTAATAATTTAATATTAAATAACTTCTTAAAATTTAAATAAGAAAAATCATGCTGAGCATGATAAGCATTTTTGTTACTGTATTAAATATATTTAATTTGTTTAAAGCTGATGAGGGAATCTAAGAATTCCAAAAGTGCTTCTTTGTATTGAATAAAGTATAATTTTCTTTGAGGTGATTAATACTTCCTGCTAATTGGCTAGTTGTAAGTAGTTATGTTAAAATATTTTTGACTTTACAAGTTAATTTGTTCTTGGAATTATATTGTGAAGTAAACAAAGAATCAATTTCTCAGAGAAAATTTCAATGCTAAAAATCAAGGGTTCTGTTTTCAGCAATTTAAATTGACCACAATAAAATTAAAGTAAAAAGTAAAAAAGTAAAAGGGAAAAGTGAGAATTATTTGATCCACTGATAAGAACTGGGACAGGAATATGATTGAGACTGTTAGAAATCCTCAAAAAGAAAGAGAGAGGTTATGTGATAAATTTTATGGAACTGGAAACAATCCCTAGTACGTGGAGGTGATTGTTTAAAGTCAACAAAGGAGATTAAAGGATATGCTATCATCAGTTTCGATTCTCCCATGTGGGAGCAATGTTTTTTGTAACTATTATTTTTTAATATTTGCAGGTAATTTTATGTATTACATAAAATTACCTGCAAATTTTAAATTTGTATAAAATTTTAAATAATTTTTATAAATTTATATAACTTTTACATAGTTTTTGTTTCTGTAATCTACTTAATATATTTTTAGATGATCTAGTGCCTAACGACCTGTACAGCTTTGCAGGCAGGGGGTGCTAAGGAGAGTGCTTCCAGATGTGGCCCTGCCCTTTAAATTTTGTTGTTTGTTTATTTTGTGTGTTGTCCCCTGTTCTTGTGCAACAGGGTGAGTTTTGTAGTAACAGCTGAGGAAGGTGCCAAGTATGTTGAAAACATCTCTGATTAAAGTTTTTGACTGTTAAAGAGCTTTGCGTTTTACTTTTTTGCTTGCTTTGTGCAGTCTTGTTGAACTTTTATTATAAAATTAAAGGCCAATAAAATCAATTTATGATTATACAATGATTTATTTATCTAAAGAAATGAAAATATATTCTTTAAAATCAAGCAAATTATTATAAATTATTCATATCCTATAAATGTTAGAATTTTTATTCTTTTATTATTGACAGATAAGTAGATAAGCTTTAATACAGATAAACTATTGCCTTAAGCACAATCCAGGAATGGAAGTTATTTACATAATATGCTTATAAAATCAAAGGGCATGTTATTTTTGTTTCTTTGGCCATTATTTTGATTTTTTCCAATTTCATAGCAGACAACAGAGTTTCTGCTACAAACCCAGTTGTGCTGTATTGAATAGCTACATACATTGTTTTTCTAATTTGTTAGCATTTATTTATTATGCTTAATGTTTGTACAGTGGGTTGATTGGCTAATAAACTGTTTGGATAACGAACACTTTTGCAAAAGATTTTTATGTTTGGATAACAAACACTTCACGGAACAAACTGTGGGACCTGCGGACTGATGAAATGACAGGTTGGCCGGATGGCCACATGGTAAAGCTGTGGCTTACCATCCTGGAGGATCCGGGTCCCACTCCCAATTTTTCAGGAGGGATCCGGACCATGCCCGTTGAACCTCATCCTTCAACCATCCAGTTGACCCCATCATGGGTGTTGGCCAGTCTGAGCTCTATAAGTGTAGTTGCCACCAGATAAAAATAGCTCACGAGGATATGGCAGCTTAACTAACCTAATCAGAATGACATGCTTAGGCCTTGCGCCTTTGTAGACTTATGAGTAAGGATGGGAGAATAGTAATTTTTCCCAATTAAAATGAGCTTGGAGATAACTTAAAACAAATCAGAGATTTATTAAAGAAAGTAGGAGAGAGATTTTACAATATTTTGGTGTTAGAATGGCACCCATACCAGGAAGATCAATAGGCTTAGGGGATCTCTACCATGACAATGCTATTAATCACAATCTCTACTATGACAATGCTATTAATCACTTCTGAAAAAGTCTGAAGAAGAAAGAAAAGCAATTGACATTGGACAGATTCTTTAATGGAAAATAAACACAATAGATGAAAATGCAAGACTATGTATGTATATATTATTGTTATTACATATAAAAATAAATAAACGTAGTAAGAAATTATATAATTTTTATTTATGTTTTTTGTAAACGTAGTAAGAAATTACATAATTTTTTATTTATGTTTTTTTGGGTCTCCGGAACGAATTAATAGATCGGGTAATTTTTTATTTTATTTTATTTTTTTTTTGGTCTCCAGAATGAATTAATCAAATTCCCATAAAAATCTATGGTAAATCAATGATTAGTTAATGAACATTGTCTTTGAACAGATTATGTTTGTTAACCGATTACCCACTGTATTTATAACTTTTTTTATTTATATTTGAGAAAAAACTTATAAACCTGAACTCATTAAGCAGGAAATTTTAAACCAAGAACTATAGGACTTTTTTGTAAGTACGAGCCAATATGCATACTGGTTAATATAACTACTTACAATGTAAACAATAATGCTCACTAATTTGGTAAAACTTGATAATATAATGAGCATGGATATAATAAGATTATAATTATAACTATCAAATATTAACTTCATATTTAGTATTTGATTAATTATCTTTATAAATAAAAATTGCTCAAGTATAATGAGCAGTTTCCTAGATATAGTGAGCAAAATCAGTATTTTATATAAAGAAAAAAAAATCAAGTTTTTTTTTTAATTGATTATGAACTTACAAAATATATGAAATATGATATAAATCAGGGATCAATTATATTTAATATGTTTCGATTTATGTGATTTCAAAGATATGCAAATGTGTAAGTCTTTTAATTTTTGTTAAATTTCCAAGAAAAACTAACAAAAAATTCATTAAATAATTTACATATTTGCATAAATATCACTTGCCTTAAATTTTCTTATATATAGTTAAAGTAGGTTCATAAATTTCATTTGACCATTCTGTTTATTGGTGTGTCCAGTTGTGAATATTAAATTTAAGTATTGTTGAACTTGTGCAGTTTTTGATTTATATAAATTTTTTTGGATGAATTAATTGTATAAGTTGGGTATTTACTGTATTTATGCTCTTAAATGCAATATATGAAAGATTGTCTCAAATTTGTTTCTTTATTAGATCTTAGATATTTGATGATTATAAGCAGAATCAAATTGAATATCAGAATTTTGAAATATGATTTCCACTGTATTAATAGTGTATTATTGAAAAATCATAAAAAGAATCAATTCTTCTTATGATATTTATTTTTAATAAAGAATTAAACATAATTTACAATTACATGATTATTTCTGTCATAAAATTTTTACCCTATTTCTATTGTTGTATCAATTTTTATAAATTAACTGCATTTATTCATGAAATTTTCTTCCTTAAGACTAATCAAGACAGAAATTATTTAATTTCTCTGTCTTGATTTTTATTGAAGTATATGGGTGCTAGTAAATATCAAAGAAATTTTATAAAAACTTTTCCATTATTTTGAGTCTTCACAGAAGTATTATTAAAACAAATTCAAATTTATAAAAGTAACATCAAAACAAAAATGTGCAAAGAGTTTCTCAATACCAGATGGCATGGAAAAAGTCAGTCAGTACCAATTTTCAGAAGCATATATGTCCAGACTATTTATAACTGTATTGTATTTTTTTTTATTACATCCCAGCTTATGATAGTGTATAATCAGCGAATTTTGTGATATACTGATTATAAAAGTTGTTTTCATTTCTTTAGATAGCTAAATCATTGTACAGTCATAAATAGATAATAATGCATTTATTTATAGTAAATATCAATAAAAAATAGCATTTATGCATTATATAAACAACAAATATTATGCAGCATAAGAAATGCATGTTATAAATATATCTAGAGAAAATATGAAAGCTTTTTGTATTGTAATTTGATCAAACCTAAATAAATTTTTATTATTATTATCAGATTCAATTTAAAA
This sequence comes from Olivierus martensii, assembly GCA_000484575.1. Lineage (NCBI taxonomy): Eukaryota > Metazoa > Arthropoda > Arachnida > Scorpiones > Buthidae > Olivierus > Olivierus martensii. The sequence continues at coordinate 54,114 of AYEL01078608.1, forward strand.
ACCTTTTAATATTACATATGGAAAACTGAAATGGTTTACAGAAAATGCATCATACTTCTTGAAAGTACAATTATAACAAGATCTTAATCTTTTTATAATTTTAAACAAGATGGCAGACTTTTGGCAAAAAACATGTAGAAATTAACTTTTATTTCTGGGTTCAAATATATAAAAATACTTTATTAGCTTCAATAAAAATATCTTATTGAAAAATTTGCTTAATCTTTTTTTTGTACTGAAAAATATCAAAAATAGATAAAAAAAAAGAGGCATTAAGTGACAAAGTGTTAACACACAATTTAATACATAAAATATATATCTGCAGTTTGTTCTTTGAGTATAATAAAGAATAGCTATAATAGCAATTGTATCCTAATCCCATGTTCCTCATTATAATTCAGTTTTACTGCATATTAAAGTTTGGTTTTTCTTAAATTATATAAATACTATTTTATTTGAAAAACCTTGTGTACTTCTCAAATCTTAAAATTAATCAAAAATTTGCAGAAATACATTCAGCAGTCATAATTTAATTAATTATACTTAACATTTTTTCAGAAAAATGTTTGTTAATGTTTAAGCACCAGATTTTTAACTTGAGTAAGAATCATTTTTACTGAAAAAAACTTGAATTTTTGAGTTTTACATATATTTAATAATATGGTAAGAGTTATTTTAATGAAATTGAATTTACCTGCTCAAGTTCTTTGTGATATGATGAAAATCAACATTTGAGCATGTTTATTTTTATCCAAAATTTTATGACTTATTTCATATTTTATCTCTGTTTTCATAATTTTCAATTATCAATAATAACATAATCATTTAATAATAAAGATTAAATTTATCTGTTTAACACTTATTATTTTGTTAACTTGAATAAAATGTATTGAAAGGTCTTTTTTAACTTAATGTTAAATTATTAATTTTTATTGAATATAATAAAACACACACAAACTAGAATTTAAAAATTAGCCATTTAGATCAAAGATTAAAAACTAAATCAATTGCTTAAAATAGAAAGAAAATAACTATTTGCATAAAATTAAATTTCTGGATTTCCACAATTTTTAAAATATTTCTTAAAATTTGATGAACATATTTCCAAAACCAGCAGTATTACTACAGATAATTGTAAATTAACTATAATTGACATCATTATCAATAATGATGCCAATTATAGCTTTAAATACAAGTGCCATATTTCTTGACTTAATTTTTTTCTCTTCATATTTTTAAATCTTAAAATATAGCAAAATTATACAAATTTTATTGTAAATCTAAAACAAAGGTATCATTAAATATAAAACAAAAATCTTTTATAAAAATCAACAATTAGAATGTAGAAGATACTTCATTCAAACTTCTAAAAGTTTGACTTATTATTTCTTAAAAGATTCCATGTTATAATATGATTGTAACATGTTAAGCTTCATTGTAATTTGTAATGTATTTTCTGTTGGAATACTAAAGTTTTAGTTTTCAAACATTATAAAATTAAATTAGTGATTCTTAAATTAAATAATTTTATTATTTTAAACTACAATAATATAAATTTCTTATTTTCTCAGATAACAGTATGCAGCATAAAATTTTTTTTTCCTATTAAATGTCAAAGTAATGTTTACATATGCTATATAAACACATTAGTTTACCACTTGCTACTATATAAAAGTTGAAATATAAAAGCACTATTTGCAAGGTGAAAATAGTTTTATTTGCATATAACGTTTTCGGACGTATTCCGTCCCTCTTCAGTATGCCTAATTATAGTAAACACTAGTTACATAACATACTATTTCGAACGTTATCCTAAACTGGAATATACATCATTTAGAACTATATTCAAAATCATTTTTAGAACGTATCCGTGCTAACAACATTTTTGTTACATTATTCTAAGATTTAAATTGTGATAGAATCACCATTCAAAGTTTAAAATATATCCTATTTTATATATTTTAAACTTTGAATGGTGATTCTATCACAATTTAAATCTTAGAATAATGTAACAAAAATGTTGTTAGCACGGATACGTTCTAAAAATGATTTTGAATATAGTTCTAAATGATGTATATTCCAGTTTAGGATAACGTTCGAAATAGTATGTTATGTAACTAGTGTTTACTATAATTAGGCATACTGAAGAGGGACGGAATACGTCCGAAAACGTTATATGCAAATAAAACTATTTTCACCTTGCAAATAGTGCTTTTATATTTCAACTTTTATGCTATATAAATGTATAGATTTCGTGTAATAACATAATTATAAAATAAATGACCTCTTATCAGTATACTGTTAAAAATGATTTAAAATAAATTCATTTATTGCTGTATAATCTATTTTGGTCATTTTTAGTATATAAATGATCCTCTCATTAATCCCAATAATATGACTTTTTTATTCAAATTGGATAATATTTACATTGCTATATTTATATGTTGTTTCGATTAGATGTGCAAAGACATATCCTAAATCAATTATTTTCATATTATTTTGATTCATCAATTTTAACTAACTAGTTTTTCTATAGAAATGTTACAAATTAACTATTTCATTTATATATTTAGTTCTTAGCAATGTTCTTAATATATAAATAAAACTATAAATGAATAGTTTTTATTTAGTTCTTAGTAATAATCAAATTTATTTTAGATATTGCTTTAAAAAATTTTAAATTTTATTTAATCTTTCAAAGCTTTTCTGTTTTATGTGAAAATATAACACGATTTTAATGATTTTTAAGGGTGGGCCAGGAGCATCATCTACTGGATATGGAAATTTCATGGAAATTGGTCCTCGTGATGTAAATTTGGTTCTTAGAAACACAACTTGGGTAAATAATCAATATTACTAAGATTGTTGTTTTAAAATTTGTAATTTTTAATCTAAATTTCTTTTTTAGTCAAAAAAAGCTAATTTGCTGTTTATAGATAATCCTGTTGGCACAGGATTTAGTTATGTTACAAATAAGAGTGCACTCTGTTCAAATAATACACAAATAGCTGAGGACTTGGTAACTTTAATGGCTGCTTTTTTCCAGAAAGTACCAGAATTTCAGGTATTTATTTATTTAGATTTTAGAATAGTAAATATCTTTTTCAATTTTTATCAAATTAAGAATCAGATTGTTAGTGTCCTCATCTTTTAATGTGAATATATTAAAAAATTTTCAGTTTGAATTTATCATAACTTTGAACATGATTTCCCATAGGTGCAATGTTTTAAATGGAGGTTAGGTTCCAAACTACCAAAACTCAGAATATTCGAGATGTTTTTAAAAAGTTGTATAGTACAATAATGTTCTATAAAATTTAGTGTTTATTTTACAAAACAAAGAAAATGTATGTCCCATGGACAATATAAAAGAAATAGATAATAAATATTTGAAATAGATACAAAAATATGAATAATATTTATTATTTATATAATTATTAGGCATCTATAAAACAAGCACTTTTTGCAGTGTAGAACAATTTATTAAAACTTAACAAACATTTTTGGTGCACAGCCCTTATCAGGTTACAAAAAATATAGAACAGATGTTGTAACAGAAAATAAAACTTAAATAAAAAAGAATAATATGTTGCTATGGTTACAAAATAAAAACATCTAAAAATTAATATAATTATTAAAATAAATATAAAATATTTAACATTACAGATTAAAATTAATGTAATCAATTAGAAAAAAAACATGGCCAGAAAATTGAAACTAAAATTAATGCAGAGCAGGCAGCAGATTTTCAATAGCATACAACCATGCAGGGGAAAACTGCTAGATGGGCTTTTCATTTGGAATGTTCTCTATCCTCTGCCTTGCAATGATTTCTAGGGTTTCTGAAGTTGTAGCTTGGTTTGGTGTATTCAGCTGCCTAATGATTCTTTCTTGGTCTTAGCCTATTTGCAAATTATCAGAATATGCTTCAACTGACAAAGCTGTCGTTAATTTACCTTTAAATATATCTTTTATGTTCCTCTGTAAAATCTAAAGCTACTACACACTGCTTAACTTTCAACTTATAGTTCACTAAAGAGCACAAAATAGCAGTACTATTAACCAACACTTTATTATACAAACAAAAACGCTTTCGGTACACAAGGTACCATCATCAGTTGCACCAAAATATTCAGAACATTAGGATTACAAGTTATTCTAGAACAGAACACAAAATGGAACAGAGTTTCAAAAAATTGGGATTTAAATAAGCATAACAAAATTAGATGCTAAACAAGCTTCTTAGATGACAAGACTTACCTACCTTTATTTGTAGACAGAAGATGATTAACCCAGCCTGCCCTAGGATCTTCGCTTATATCAAAACGCACAAGGAACCCCCAGCAGCCCGACCCATTGTCGAGAAACTATGTTCCCCAACGTATTATTTAGAGAAATGCCTTGCTAGGTGGTGTAACACCTTTTTGGCTCCCTACCTGTACAATGTTTCTTCCTCTGCTGATTTTTTAATGAGATTGAAACAGATAACCCCCTTCAGTGAATAGTTTTATGACTGTGCTATATTTCGAGTCGCTATACCCTTCACTGAACTTAAATGCTACCTGCCTAGTTTTTTATAGGTTTTTATTAGAGCATACCCCAGCTGACCAGCAAGACCCAGCTCTTTTACATGAAATTGCTTACCTGATCTGTCACGAATCATATTTCAAATATAACGGGGTTTTTTACAAACAACATAAAGGGGTCCCTATAGGCAGCCCCATGGCCGGGGTCCTAGCTGGGTTAGCTGTTAGAGAGGTGGAGTTACAACTCAGCCACAATATTTCTAGTGATTTTCTGTTGTATTCTAGGTACGTTGACGACCTTTTTATAGTCTGGAAAGATTGCGATAATGCAGATGGCCTCATAGAGCACTTTTCTAGAATGGAATATGGTCTCACGCTTAAACTAACACAACTTTGTCAGTTAGTAGTTAATTTCTTTGACGTAAAAATCTATGCAGAGAAAGGCTGCTTTAGTAACACAGTTTATGTAAAACCCACCGCCACTCCTGTTATTATTCCGAGATGGTCGTTTGACCTTGGGGTTATCCACTCATTTTAAAATATGATCAAAGATTTGAATATGAACTCAACTATAGAGAAAACATTCTAATGGCATGCTTGGGAGCCATGTGACGTAGATGTATTCTAAAGGAATTTTTACTGTGATAATAGGAACTACTTTTAGAAAAGTTATTCAATAACAACAATGAAAAGAAAATATTTTTATATATATTATAAAAATTTATTACTATTCGTTAACTTGATATTTTCTGAAGCTACGTTATTCTCGATAATGTCATTCTCCAACAGCAATCTCGCTTCAGAATAAAATTTTACTATACACCGACATAAATCTCGCTTCGGAGTAAAATTTTACTTTACCTGTTGCGATCGAGCGCTTTGCACCGCCGAATCCAGCCTGTATTTATATAAGTGCATCAGATAGGCGGCGCCGTACTGCCTGATGTGCCACAACGCAGAAATTCTCGACAATAATCCACCATTGTCCAAGCTGAAACCTTCGCAATATTCAAAGGGATATAATACATCAAAAACATCAACAACCAACATAGCAATTACCACATCCTGTCTGACAGTAAAACAGCTCTGTCACTCATTGCAATCAACACAACAGTACATCCCTTAGCAGCTGAAATCAACAATTTCCTTTTAGATATCTCCAACACATCCTCTATCAAATTCCACTGGATTCCTCGACACATGGGAAACCCTGGTAATGAAATGGCAGACTTTCTGGCCAAAAAGGCTGCCCTCGAAGATCGTATTCCAGCCTTTAAAAAATTACCTTTGTCTTATATCAACAATTGCATTCATTTTAAAACTTGATCTTTGGCAAAAACAATGGGACTCTTCCATTACTGGCAGAATTTGCCATAAATTCATTCCTGACATAGCGATAAAATTTACTTTACCTGTTGTGATCGAGTGCGTCATGCCGCCGAATTCAACCTGCATTTATATAAGTGCATCAGACTGGACGCTGCACAGCCTAATGTGCTGCGATGCAGAAATTCTTGACAATAATCCAAGAATCATACGTAGGCGTGCTGCATTGGATCACTTTAGCTCAGGGGATTATTGTTGAGAATTTCTGCATCGTGGCACATCAGGCAGCACGGCGTCGCCTATCTGATGCATTTATACTATACAGATGCAGGTTGGAGTTGACAGCGCGATGGGCTCGATCACTTTGGGTAAAGCAAAATTTTACTTTTTAAATTGATATATTGATGTATATATTATAATAATTTATTTTATATGTATATATTTAAAGTTTCAATAAAATCATTTATTAATTTATTTTATATGTATATATTTAAAGTTTCAATAAAATATTTATTTTTGTAAATGGCATTAATATATCGGTAACTAAAAATCAACGATCATGTAATTTATCGTTTTCAATTTTTTATCGAATTTTAAGTGCTGAAGTCTGGGGATAGGCTTATACATGGGTTATGCATTTTTACCAATTTTCAAACTCCGAAGTCAGGGGTCAGCTTATACACGGATCAGCTTATATTCGAGTATATACGGTATTTCAAATTATTAAAATTTCTGTTAAAATATATCAAGGGATTAAAATTTGGCAAATATTAGGTTCAATTGAAGAAATCCCTTGAAGTTTGGTAAAAAAAATAAGTGAGCATTTTATTGTGTTATTTAAAATTCCCAAGTTTTCGTAAAATGGATTTATGCAATTGAATTCAACTTAAACATGAATGTACTATGTCAAATATTTCAGTTTTAAAATTATGACTACTGACAACAATCATAATTATAGCTTATATCTATAAATAAAATACAGTACTGAAATATGTTTATTTTTAAATTTTTCTAAGAGATGACTCCATTAGTCAAGATACCAATCTATATTCACCTATCAAAAATGAGGCAATTCTATTGATGAAAGCACTGTGATGAATATGTCAATGATAATTTCTTGGAATAATAAATGGCAATAGATGCATATCGATTAATCATCAGTTAGACTAATAGTCATAAAATGACAAAAAAAGAGTATTAGACAAAAATTATAGAAATAAATTTCCTGTGAGATGATTTTGAGCCCCAAGATGATACAATTTTAATGATTGTAAAGCTTGGCAAAATTAGTATCAAATGAAAGAGGTCTGTTATATTTTTTATCTTGTATATTAATAAGAGATGCATTGGATTGTATTTACAGATTTACATATATATATATACATATACATAGAATACAGTTGTCTACATCAAAGAGTGCAAAGAGTAGAAGTGTTGCCACTTTAACAATGAGGAGTATTTATATTCTTTGGCTATCTTTATGGATATTACCAATTCGACAGTACAGTAATATAACTTTAACAGTGTTGCCATTTCGGCAATACAAATAATCATGACAAGATCAATCTAAAGTTAATGCTCACAAAAAGACCAGAGATAAAATCAATGATATTTTCAAGATAAACAATTTTATAAATTTCTATAATCAATGACTACAGCAATTAATTGAGAGTTAAAGATTCATCTCCACCATCACATATCTACTGATATATTGGGTTGTTCGGAAAGTAATTTTGTTTTTTTCCATGAAAATGTACGACAATTTTGAGTGTCGGCTTATACACGGATCGGCTTATACACGAGTAAATATGGTAAATTAATTCAATTAGAGAAATTATGTTGTTCTTTTTGAATTTATAAATATTATGTCATGATGACATCATTGGCACACTTATGTAATATCACCACAATGTGACATCATCTATTTGTTATGTCATGATGATGTCATTGAATCTTGTGATGCATCCTGAATTTGAACAAAATCATTTTGCCATATAATTTATCAATTATATCATTTGGAATCTACTGGCTCTTTAGGTCTAATTTTAATGTAGATTTAACGAGTATATTAGATTATGATGACGTCATCACTATGGTACGGTACAGTACACATCATGATGTCATACAGTGTTATGTCATTATAGCATCATGAATTGAAATGATCTTATGATGTCACCTATTGTTCATTGTGATAATTTCATATTGGTACAACTATGACATCATCTCAAATTCAAACATTATTCTGAAGGATTTAAATGAAGCTATCTGTTGACTAAATTGTTAAATTTAATCAAAAAAGAGATTGTACATAGTGCATCTGTTGATTAAATTATTAAATTCTATGAAATTTTTGAACTGTTTATAACTGCATAACAATGATTATGCTAAAAAGTCATTAAATATGCCAGTTATTTAAGTTAAACTATTGCAGAAATTCAGGCCAAAGATTGGTAGTGGTAGCATCTATCATTTAGGAGTTTACTCAACACAAACATACAAATAAATCAACAATCAAAAATATATATAAGATGTATGGCTATTCATAAGCTGGCATAAAAGTTTACAATAATGTATCATGATTGAAGCAGCAAATTTTATGTATCAAGTAATAAGCATGTATTTATGTACATCTAGCTGTTGCTTAATTAAGATCATTAAATCTCAGATATTCCCATTATGGATAAAATATTTGGAACTAATGGATTTTGTCTGTTATTTCTAAAATCCATACATAAGAGATTCATATAGATCAGTTTTTCCAACTGGGATGCCGGGCATCCCAGTTGGGAAACACTGATAACAACATTAGCACTTGTGTTATTATCTATATGAATCTCTAGAATGTTTTTGTTTATTATGACCATTTTCTCTCTCTGTTTTTGTATGTATAATGCTTCCACAGTGGAGGCTTCTCTCAAATCAAATATGTGTTTTATAATTTTCTCAAGGTTCCCATTTAATTGGAAGGTCAACTTCATAAAAATCCTTTCAACAGTGCAATATTGAGATTACTCATTATTATATACATTTTATTTTCTGAGATTCTCTTTCATAATGCTCTGGAAGTCTTGCCTATATATTACTCTATTTGGCTAGTTAACTTATTTTCTACAGGGATAAAATAAATATCTGAGCTTTTTTACCTGGACTCTTGTCTGTCCTAATTTGTGAAGAGTGGCTGCTGACTAAAAGCTACTTCTATTTCCTTTTTCTCTTTATTTTATTAGTGAGTCCTAACATAGTTTGATTACATTGCAAAAATTGCATAAATCACCATACTTAAAAACATCAAATTAATCCAAATTTTGCATATCAAATCATAATTTATATATCTCAAGTTTCTCCATATAAATCTTTTAAAAATAGAAAATTTACCACAAATGAATTCTATATAATATTTAATGTTCATTTATTTTCAAAATATCAATCAGCAAACACAAACATATTTCCTAAAATTTCTACCTATTGTGGCAGATCATTGATTCTTTTTAATCTATAATCCATGAAAACTGGTTTTCCTCCCAATTAATTGACAACTTATTATTTTTCAGACAAATATGTATTTGATAACAAATTAACAATAATAAAGTATGGCTATGCCCCACAGTTTTATGTGAAAAATATTTTCTCATAATACCAGAATCTTACTACAGATATCAAATTATTAAAAAATACAGAAATTAAAAATACAAAAGTGACATAAACATCAAGTTGAGTTTAGTAAAAATACAATTATAAGAATGAACATACAGTCAACTTCCATATATCGAAATTGAAGGTATCTTTGAAAAATTTTGATATAAACTTCGTTATATAGAAACCTGAATTTTCTCTAATGTAGTATAGTAGTAGTTAAGTGATATTTTGTCCATATCGCCTTTATCGCAGCCCCCTGACGGCGGCGATGGTGGCTCACGGTTTGTAAAACTACAACTTAAATGATTTGAAAAAAGTTTTGGTTTTTAGACAGTTCTATTGAAAAAAACCCTCACAAAGATTATACATCATCATCATTCTGAGAATAATAACATAGATGATAGATAGATATAGATTTATATATTGATCAATTGTAAACACAACTGGGCAACAATAAAATGGCCCAAAAAAAAAGAGTAACAAAAACGAAAAATACAAAAATAAGTTAGATACAAGATTTTGAACCCAAAGAGATCATATTTTTATTGATAAATACTTTTGCAAAGGACTGGCTGTAATTTTTTTATACTTATACACTATCAAAAATACTCTATTAGATTATGTTTATTTATTATCAGAAAGCTATTTTATTATTGCATCAAACATAAACAAAAGATAACTTCGGTATAGTAACTTTGTTTTAATTAAGTTTTGATTGTTAAAAGGATTTACTGAATTAGAAATACTATAAAGAAAAATTTTTAATAAGATTTTTGTGGGAATATATAATAAATATTTAATAATACAGTGTATTAATATTTCATTTTTTGAAATTAAATGATGGAATATATTATTAAGCAAGATAGGCCATATCTTGCTAATCCCTGGTCTATATTTTGTTTCTGAATTTGCCAATAGTTTTGGACTGATTGGTCAAATGAAATGTTTCAAGCTTTCAAACCAAAAATCTAATATGAATGCTACATTTCAAAACTTTATATAAAAGATCCAGATCAATTTAATCACAGTCCTCTATAATCTGGCTAACACATCTCAGAATAACAACATAGATAGGCCTATTGCTGCATGAAAATGTTGCACTTTCACCTTATAGGATCTGGTTCAATTTTGGTCCCACACTTTCAGTTTTTTCAGGAGGGGGTTCTGACTCAACTCATTGAACCCTATTTTTCATTATGATGAATAATCACACAACTAGTGTTTGGTACTCAATGTAGATATTTTGAATAATTCCACTATTTAACTTGTTGATTGCCATTACCCTACTCACTTGACTGATATGAGAATGCCAAACATATATATATATTCTAAGCCTAATAAACATTTGAATAAATTTAAATAATTATACAGTAGAAGCCGCTTATTGTAATCGCGGATATTGTTATCAAGTGTTTATTGTTATCAAAAATCCATGGTCCCGAATCATCCCTATTAAAATGCATTATGAAAACTCCGCTTATAGTAATCAGAAACTCGGTTATTGTCATCAGAATCGAATATGATACCGCATTTAAAATTAAAAAAATATCGCAGATAATACTAAAATATTGGTTAAATCTATTAAAATAAACAATATTATTTGTTAATTGTTCATTTATTGCTTTGTTTTCACCAAAATTTAATCAAAAAGCGAGAAAATCTGAAGATAAACACTTGTCCACCATTTTAAATAATGAAGATTCGGCTTAAATGGAAAGATATGATTTGTGTACATTTTTTAATTAATAATTAAAAAATGTACACCAATCATAGATGTAAGTTTTTGATTTAATAAAATTTATACAGATAAATATGACTGCTTTTCAAAACTTCGCGGTGCCTTTAGGTGGTTTTACCGCACGTCTTGCCCTTACAAATGGTGCGGCCTTACTATTGCAAGATCTGACGATTTTTAAGGTTTTTTTTTTTTTTTTGAAGAAATATATAGTTTAAAATTGCTGATATAGAGATTTAGTGACTTTATAATTCCCTTTATTGAAAAAAAAATTAAAAATTATTTTTGATATAAGAATTTTCTTACTATAGCTCTAGTTCTTCGTGATTTTTCGTAAACTGGAATTGGCAACTGGAATTGGAATTGGCAAGCTTAAGCATAAATCATTTCACTTCACTTTTCCGCTTAACTGATTACATAATCTATATATTTATAAAATACAGATTATGTATGTATGTATGTATGTATGTATGTATGTATGTATGAAACTTTTTATTTAAAATCTAAAGGAGCTGCAATTAGCAATTGTTTTAATTTATCAAAAGCAACTTGTTGATTTTCTCTCCAGTTGAATTTTACTCACTTCTTTAATAATTCTGTTCGAGGCTTTGCAATTTTTGCATAATTATTAATGTGCTGTCTATAATTCCCAGTTAGATTTAAGAATGATCGAATGTCCCATTCGTTCTGAGGTATAGGAAAATTTTTGATACATTCTATTTTGTTGGAGTCTGGTTGGACTCCATCTTCCGATATCACATGTCTCAAATATTTAACTATGTGTTTTAAGAACAAACACTTCTTTGGTTTGAGTTTTAATCCCGCTTTTTCTATACTTTTAAATACCATTTCCAGTTGTTCTAGATGAGTGGATAGATGGGGACTAAATGTTAGAATGTCATCCATGTATACTAAACATACCTTGACCTTAATATCTCTGAATACTAGATCTGCGAGTCTCTGTCAGATGAAAGGCACATTGCATTGATCTATATCCCCTATTGGCCACTACGAGTTTATGCGGATGCCTATGGCATCTGCATAAACTCGTAGTGGCCATTAAGGGTAGAGAAGGCAATTTTCTTCATCCTTTACAGCTACTTGCCAAAAACCAGAAATATTATCCATTACCGAGAAATATTTTGCTTTTGCAAGCATACTGAGTGTTTTGGAAATTTCTAGCATGGGGTATGAATCAATGTGTGTAATTTTATTTAACTTCCGGTAGTCGATAACTAGCCGTTGACTTCCATCCTTCTTCTGAACTAGGAACACAGTTTGAATGTTAGATAACCCCATTTTTGAGTAACTCCCCTATTATTTTATCCATAGTTTCCCGTTGTGCTTATGGAATATAGTAAGGAGCCTGATAAATAAGTGGAGAGTCTCCTGAATGAATTTCATGCCGTATCCAATCACACAGCCCTAAATCAGAGCTATCGCTCACGAAAACATGCTTATTTTTTATACAGAAGAGGTAACAGAACTTCCTTTTCCTGCACACATGGATGGAATTTCTGTGTTCTTATGGAGAGCAGCTCTGGATCAAACCTACTGATCATAATTCCTTTAAATTTATCATAATCAGTGATTTGTTTAAGTTTTTTGACTTTTATAAAAGCAAACTCTAGCTATTCCGGTGAGTTTGCATTTTTCCAAACACTACACATTTTTTCAAACATTTCTCTTCAACATTGTGAGTTAATGGAGGCATTTGTTTTCGTTCTTTTAACTGTTGTTGGATATCTTTGAAAGACCTACTGTTTAGATCTAGCAATAATGACTGTTTAGATATTTGTGATTTTTCTTTCAACCCGCTGCTAAGATTTTGATAAGATTGCAATATTTCTTGCTATGTTGTGTTTAAGATATCTAAGATCAGAGGAATTATTAATTGTTTGCCTGTTGCTAAAAAGAAAGTTAATCAATATTGAAAATGAGAAGTTAAAACAATTTCTGAGGTATGTCCAGTACATACCATAGGCAAAGTTAGGAAACCTGTGTTTATTAATTTTACTATTTTAGAATTTGCCTGTGAATAATTTTGATAATATGGGCATTCTATGACTAAACTTAAAAGCTTTGGGGTAAAATAAATCCAATTACCTTGGTTATCTATTCTACAAAATATCGGAGAATGTTGATTCAAAATTCATTTTTTGTAAATTTGATTAACTAGAGTGTCTTGCCCTAAGAACAAGGCATATTCACAAGTCTGATATTATGGTTTTAAGATCGGAACTTCAGGAGAGCATATAGAGATAGTTCCGGATTTGCATTTATGTAAATCATGTGACTGTAGTAATATTTAAGATTGTCTGTCCTTAGACAAAGCAATAAATGGATATTCGGTTTGATAAAATGCAAAAGTATTTGCTCGTGAAAAGTATGCTGGAAATTTATTGATTTCACATAGATTAAAATATCCATTAGGTGTTATTAGTGGTATTTCTGCAAAGATGTGCAATTTATTCAGCATTGCTACAGAGGTGATAGTTATCCACTTATAGAATTTGAACAAATTACCTGGCCATGGAGATTCAATTAATGTAATCTCTTGTGGCAATGTATTTTGTATACCTATTAAAGTTTCCAACAGAATTTGTCTGGGAATGAAAAATGGACTAAGTTGGCAATGTCCTAGTATATCTATAGCTTCTTTAATGTCCGACAGTTGCAATCTAAAGTCTGCAACTGATATATTGCTTTCGATATATTGTAATGCTTCACTGTATAAAATGCCTTTCAATACATTTCTAATGTGTGTTAAATTTTTCTTTTGTTAGCTAGTAGGTCTTGAATTTGTTTGGCATTCTTTTACAACTTCGAGAGTGTGATTCAGAATAGAAGTTAGTGCTTCCACTATATGAATTAATCGCCTTTGTTTTGTGTCTAATATTGTTAATTTATCGCTTAATATCACAAACTTGTCAGAAGTGGCTACACGAAACAAAAATCTCATTGTTTTTCTGACAAATTCTAAAGCCCATTCAGTTCGGGTCAACATAATATCATGGATTTTAGGCTAATTAAAGTTCACTTAAATTCTCTAACTCTCTGTCTTAAGTATCTGACTTTCTTTTGAGTGATACTTTGTGAAGGTAGATCGTTTCATCATTGTGTTGGTGTGGAATTCCAATTATTGGCTCTAAATAGTAGACATGTTGTTCCAAATTATATAATTGTTGCTCAAAGGAATTAAATGAAATATCAAGAACTAGAATCCATCAACATCCAGATGTTAGTTTTTTGACACAAGCACACCCTATTTTCATGTGTCTTTTGGCAGTGCTTACCTCACTTACTGCCTTCGACTGACTCTAGTAAATGAAGTCATGAAGAATAGTATACTTTGACAATAATTAGTAATAAAATAAAATGAAATTTTCTGCATATATAATTTCTTTGAGTGTTAATATAAGTATTATTTAATAATTAAACATACATAATTTTCATAATATGTCACAATCTTAATAATGCATAGAGAACAGACTTAACTTATTTATAAATTTAACAAAATTCCTTTAAAATAAAAGATCTGATAAAAAAGTATGATGTAAGAATATGCACAAATTGATGCTGAACATTATTCTATAGCATAATTTATATTAATAGTTTTAGCCAAATATATTATTCTATAAAACTTATAGGAGAATACAGGTAAGATATCTGTTGCTTCTTACTTTAACACTTAGTGCCATCTAATGATACTTAATGTCAGAAAATGAAAAAAATTATACCCCTAGGAGCTTATAAAAAAGTCAGATAAAGAAGGGCAAACATAGGGACATAGGGATAAAGAAGGGCAAACATTGGGACACATACTAATACTGAACAATATTCTGTATCATAATCCAAAATATCTTTTTTAATAATCAGTCCTATACAGCACTAAAGCAAGTAGAATATTTTTTATTGGGCATAACGTTTTCGAACCATATGCGGTTCCTCATCATTTCCCCACATACAAAATAGAACATTAAATGAATATCAGAATATTAGAAAAACATTATAATAAAAATTTTTAAACATATCTTTTTTAGATTTTAAATGAAAAAAACAATAAATGGAGTACATATATATGTACACACACAAACACACAATTTGTAATTTATAAGTTATATAGATATAGATATTAAGCTATTAATAAAAGTTTTTTAATTTATTATAATTTTTGTTCATTTTATATTTTATCATAAAGGTTATTCCATAGCATAATGGAAAAAAAGACCATTTTGTACCAATCACCAAATACATTCTAAATGGAATTTTGCATTTATATATCTCAAATCATATGATTTCTTATCAGATAACTGTTTATATACAGTATATACCATAAAAATATTAATCCATTTCTACATAACCATAATTATATTTATAACAAAGCAAAAAGTTTGATTGGCTTTTTCTAACCAAAAATTCTGTTTATTTTCAACTTTACATTTTTTATTATGTAAATTTATAGTCCATTTATTGTTTCTTCAATTTTCTGTATAAATCTTTTATTTCATAATAATTTTATCTATTTCCTGAATATATTACTTACAAAAAAATTATTATGAAGTAATGATTTTTTGTAGCTAATATTTTCAGGAAAGCAAATAACCACAACATGATGAACTTTAACACTAGTCCTGAAAAATCTCTTTTTCAAAGTTTTGTAGCATCAAACAGCTATAATATTCATTACAGCTATAAAAAATTTCTAATTTCAGGAAACATAAAATAAAAATTTTTCATTTTATATTCAATATAATTAGTGTAAATATTTATATAAATTGAAAAATTATTACCTTTTATTATTCTTTCATATTCTTCAGATTTAATACTTTGATGCCTTTCAATATTATGAATGTTTGTAATTTTTTGTTCAAATTTAATATCATTAGTAGAAGGATTTTTAGTACAATTAATAAATTTGGATGCCCCTTCTTTAATGTTATCTTTGCTGTGATGTTGATTGGATTTTTCTAATAAAAAATTCTGTTCATTTTCAACTTTTGGTTTATTACTATGTAAACTTATAGCTCCATTTATTGTATCTTCAGTTTTCTGCATAAGTGTTTCTTCATTCTAAAGTAAAAAATAAATAATAGAAAAATAAAATACTTCCATCATTTTTTCTTAAAATTAATTATTATTAATTTTATTCAAACTATTTTTCACTGAACTAAAATTACAGAAAATAGAAATTATAATCATTTATATCTATTGCAAATTTTTAATATTTTTAAATTTATGCATAGCATTTAAAAGAATTAATTTATAAAAATTTTCCTATTAAATTCTGAAATTTAATATTCTTTTAAAATTATTTTAGAACTTACAGATAACCTCAAAAAATTGTCTTAAATTTCAGTTTATTAAAAAATGACCTATATATCGACTTTCATAAAGTAAAAACTAAAGGCTTGTTTATAGTCCGAAGAAGCTAACGTTTCATTAGCACCTAAAACATCTGTCACGCTGCGTTCTAATTTGCTTGTTTATATTTAGCATTATATAAAAAAGATTAATCTTAAAATGCCTCAATAAAAAATTCAACATTGCTATTTGAATCAAGGACATTCTTGATTTGAACACTCCGCCATTTTGTAACAGATGGCAAAGCATCATGGTATAACCATAACGTTGAAACCTAGAATGAGTTCTAGGTTGTCAACTTTGCATCAGTTACAATGCGTTATGGATAACATTGGAGTATAAACCTATGAATTGTATCTAACCTTGACGTCGCTGTTGAACGTCTCCGCCACGTCAAACTATAAACAAGCCTTAATTCATAGAGCCTTATATTGGATTGTACAGAAAATTAGTATATATTTTTTTGCAGTTGTCACATAAGTCTTGCTATAATAGTCAGAACATGCAAGATATTATTTAGTTTACTTGTAATTATTTTGACAAAATCAAAAACTTGTATATGATGTTTATGATTTTGTTAGAATAAAGATGAGTCACATCAGTTAATTTCATTTTCATCATGAGAGTCAACAGAATTCATTTGCATCACATAATGTTATATGAGTTTAAAAAGGGAATTTCTGCAGCTGATGAAAATAAATTCTAATCACATTTTATATCATTATATTTGCATTATTTTACTCTGCATTCATTCACAATGAGCACCTCCAAGCCAATATTTATTTATGAAAAGCTGATAAATTAATACAAGTAGTATTTGATTTATGCTACTGATGCTTATGACATTGATATCATTGATAAATTCCATGACTGATCAATGCAACTGACAAAGGGTTTGAGTCCCTGACCAATGATAGTGGTTTCTAGAGCCTGAATTTTTGGCCAAAACTCATAAATATATTTTAAGGTAAAAATTTGCTTGTCTAAATGTTTATTGCGATAACAAATAAAAAAATAAGATTAATTCTTGTGCTTTTCCTGATAAAATTTTAACAAAAAGTATTCTGTTTGCATTTTTTATTTATTATATTTGTATTTCATGCATTTTTATTTATTTCAGTACAATACTAGTAAATAGTTTCATATTTTAATTTTACAGAGTGTAAATAATTAAAATATACATTTTCTAAAGTAAATTTTCACTTCAAGAAAATTACGAAAAATAGAAAAAGGTAATGAGAACCATTCCAAGTTTCAATAATAAACATGTTATGCATTATTTCAAAAAATTTTATATACAACTAAAATGAAGTGGGATAATTATAATTCACTTTCTAATTCTAGAAGAACTTGTGTCATAATATCTATAACATTGATATGTGATAGTCTGCATTCAGATTTGCATTTCCAAACTTCTTTATAGTCAGGATAAATATAACAGTTTTTTGAAATAGTTCATTATTATATATTCATTTACTGCTTCTTCCTTAAATTACTATTTAAAATAAGCTCCAATTCTTCAGCTGAATATTTTGAAGAATCTATTTTGCAGGAAAAAGCATTTTTTTAACTTTAGTTGGTCAAGATGGACTTTTGCTGACTTTTTCAAAATCACCACCAATTCATTGTGGCCTTGTTTACATACCACCATAATAGCAGCTTGTATCATTAAAGATGAATCAAACTGGTTTTCGTGCAACAACTGAAAAGCATCTCTCTTGGAAGATTTTTTAGAAAATGGAAGACACAGTCGACCAGATGTTGATGGCACAGCTTCACTTATTTAAAAAACAAAATCTGTTTCCAGCCAAGAAGAATATTTACAATTAAAATAATTCTTGTGGCATAAAACTTGTTGCCATCTTTCGTCAAAACTCTGACACAAATGACAAATTTTTCTTTTATATTTTGTTCATTTGGAAAATCTATAATTTTGCCTACAGTTAGACGAATATGATTGAAAATCATGCAAAATTTTTCATCCTTATTACTTCCTTGTAGCCATATTTCAAATAAGTCTTTGTTTTTAAAACAGTTTATATCTAGGAAAAATATAATTATTTTTAAGAGTTGCAAATAATTGCAGTTAAATTATGTTTCAAAATGAACAATAAAGAATTGGGAATACGATTCATGCAAAAATTAGACCAAAGACTGTCATTTTTTTATAATTTAATTTGAATTCTGAAATTTAGAATTTTTCGAAACAGTATTGCAGGCATATGTTATCAATTTTAAAAGATTTCTATTAAGCTTATGAGCTTAATTTTTAATTTGTATATAATAAAAATACATACTTATACATTAATAAAACACTTTCTTGCAAATAAGAATATTCAAAAACATAGAAACAGTAGAATATCAAAGTTTGTGATTGCTCAGCAACTTTATGATGACAATTAAAGTTCGTTGTCATAAGTATAAGAAAAGATGCCATCTGCTAGTGAAAGAGAACGTTAAAAATAAAAATATTTATACTGCTATGTTATTTAGAATGTTTGTTTTTCATAAAATTAAACAAGAATAATGTTCTTAAAAATTGAATTTTGGCAAAAAATCAGGCTCTAGAAATCATTGTGCAATGCTCCAATATATAAAAAGCACTATTTTTATATCTGATTCTTATATTTTTATATTTGTTAAATTTTTAGGATAAATTGGAGTGTAATAATAAATGTTGTTATTAAGTAGGCTATAAATTTTGGGCATTTCCAACTTATGACTACTCTGACTTAAGATGGTGGGGTTCGGTCAATACCTCATCATCATAAGTCAAAGTGAGTCATAAATCAAGGATTATCAGTATTTTTACATTCAGCTTGGTCATATTTTAGACAAGGAATGAGTTCTTTAAAGCCTCACATAACTCAAAATTAATCTTCTTATAGGAACAATAATTCACAATTTTTGGGATTTGCATTATTTCAAACTTTTTGCATAAAGTGAGACTTTATTATTTTTTATATCACAATATTTAAAATTTGTAATAATTTAAATTCACATAAAATGTGATCAGATTGTATATTTAATAGAAAGATGATAAATTTATTTAGAAATAAATGCATATCATACACTTTATAGGTTGAAACAATGAGATGATTATCTCAAATGTTACATAAAATGTTTCATTTTTAACTGACTTTTACATAATGGTGATCTTTGTTTTAGTAAATTTACTTCTATATACTTGAAATTTAAAATTCTCCAGATTAAAAATAAAAGAATAGTTCTATATTTAATTATTAAATTGTTTAGTAATTTTCATAATTTTGATATTTTTTAAATTTCATTTCATACATATTGTATTATAATTTAGAAGTACTAGTTTTTATTTTTTAAAAAACATTAATCAATATTAAAAACACTTGGAAATTATAAATATAAAAGACATAATATTATTAAGAAATTATAGTATTAC
Source organism: Olivierus martensii (assembly GCA_000484575.1). Classification (NCBI taxonomy): domain Eukaryota; kingdom Metazoa; phylum Arthropoda; class Arachnida; order Scorpiones; family Buthidae; genus Olivierus; species Olivierus martensii. The sequence continues at coordinate 74,119 of AYEL01078608.1, forward strand.
CTGTAAAGCAATTAACTGGCAAGCTGGTCGCTCCACAGAATCTTCCTTTTTAATTTCATATGAATTGACAGTTTGTACAGAATTTTCTATATCTTTAGGTTCAATTTTAATGATGATATTTTCTGTTTTTGTTGAAGAATTAGCACATAGAATAATTGATTGATTTGATTTATGACTTTTATTATCTTTTTGCATAGTAGATGTAAATTTTATATCATCGTCGTCGTCGTCGTCATCATCATCATCAAAATCCACTGTATTACATGACACAGAATTTTTATTTGAAATTTCTGTAGTTTTGAGGTTTCCATTACTAGTAGCTGACTGAAGAGAATCACTGGATAAATTGTCAGACTGAGATATTCCATTACAGTTATCAGCTGAAAAGCTGCTTTGAGATTTTTCTTCAACATCTATTGCAATCTCAGATGTAGTCTTTAAAAAAATATTAATTTTTTTTAACATTTATATAGTTAAAATTTGAAAGAAATTAATGAAGAAAAATGAAATAAAAGAATTTATAAAATTATATTATTTTATTTCTTAAATACTTCTACTTATAGAAATATAATAAAATTAATTTTTAATAAGATCAAGCATTACATACATTTTCTTGAATGAAGTTATATCATATAATTATTAAAACAATTATTTAAATTCGATGAAATAATATCATTTTTATTGATTTTTTTGTGTTTTATTATCTTTTTCTTACTTCATTTGTACAGTTTTAGCAGTACTTTTTATAAAATTTTTTATTTATATCAAAAAATTCTAATACATAAAAAATGGTGTCATTTCACACATAAATAGCTGTAACATTCTTTACATCGCTCTAATTGGAAATTAGAGCAATGTAAATTGCTGTAGATGGTTTATTGTACCAACACATCCAATATCACATGCCACAGGGAAAAGTAAATTTGCCTGCAATTTCCCAGGAAGTGTGGTTACAGTAAAAAATGAAACTTCCCTTTAAATGGCCAGAGTGTTTTTACATTTTGATTTTTTTTTTTTTTTTTTTTTTTTTTTTTTTTTTTTAATGTATAGTAAAACTTATTTCTATTTTATTTTTTTTTTTTTTTTTTCTAAATTTTGATGAAAGTGAAACAAAAAATGAATGATTAAGAAATATTTTTGATTATTTTAATAGAATTGACAAATTTTCTTATTATCTGCAATATAGACATATTAAATCTTTAAACTGCTTCTACTTAAATTCAAATAAAATACTATTCAGCAAGCACTTTTCGCAATGTAAATTATTTTATTAACTTGTAATTAACGTTTTCAGTTTTAAGCATTTTATATAGCTCTTTATATAAAAAAAATTGAATTTTAACATAAAAATTTCAAAAATAATATTTCTCACATTCTAAAACTGGAATAAATTTGATATACAGTCAAACCTCAGATACGAACAATTCAGTTTACAAACAAATTTTCCAAGCACAAAGCATCTCAGATGATATACTGTGTTTTGAGTTACAAACATGCAAGTAACCAACATAAACATTTTCAATGATAATGCCATATGTCACTTTAGAAACATTTTAAAACATAGACAAAAACAAATCATACTGGACACTTTTTAGTGAGATAGAGGCCCAGTGGGTCTGAAGCAGAGTTGACTGTGCTAAGAGACAGAAAAAAGAAAAAGAATCCCCTTCCAAACAATAACATTTTATTTCCTCACCACTTACACTGTCAATTCTCCTTCATACAGATATGGTAAAGCTAAATTAAGTTTTTGTCAATATTTGATTGCTTAATGTTATGCTTATCTTTTTTGTGATAGATTTAATGGTTTCCATTGATTTTGTGTAAGAACTTGTACACAAAGTACTGTTGTAAAAGTTTAAATAAACAATCATCTGGTCCAGAAATGGATTAATCCATTTTACATTAATTCCTATGGGAAAAATAGTTTCAGTTTACAAACATTTTGGTTTATGAACGATCTTCAGGAATGAAGTAACTTTATGAATCGTGGTTTGACTGTAATAAAATAGAAAATTGACAAGATAGGATTAAAAAACCCAAATTTTACCAAGCAGTTCCATTTAGAACAACATTTGTATAATTATAATTTAAAAAAATATATTAAAAACTGAAAAAATTTAGAAACCATGTCAAAAGTGGATATTTTTAAGTAATCAACACACAAAAAAAAAAACAATTTGCAATAGCTGGATTAATAAAATCAGAATTAAATTTTTTTAACTCTTTTTTATGAGTTTTTTTATCATTTTGTTTTAATGAATATAAATGTCAATGGCACACTAGTGCACTCTAGGTCATGATGAATATAGACATTAATGGCAGTGAATGAGTTAAATAATTTATCATTTTACTACTAATATTTTGAATATAGTGTCTTAGTTATTTTAATATTTCATTAAGATTTTCACTCCAATCTATCTATTAAAACTCTATAGTTAGAAAGGTTTACCCATAGGATAAAATAGATTAGAATAACATAATGGAGTTATTGAAGGAAAACAATGCTCATGAATGAGGACTTGAGAGAATGTGTTCTCAAAGTAGTTGAAAAACAATGATAAAAAAAATTAATCAAGTATTCAAACTGAGTGTAAAAATCAATATATTTGTGGGGGAAATGGAAAGAAGAAACAGGAAGCATAAAACTGTTGTCAGGTTATCAAAAAGGACATGGCAAGAAGATTAAAGATATAAGTAGATTTATTATTAATTTTGAAATTTATTAAATTTCTGAATGAAAATTGGGATATCACAATTGAAAAAATAATCAAAAAGTTTAGCAATATGTGCAAAAATACAATATACAATTATCTTAAAAAAGTAAACTATATATGTAAAAAAAATTAATCAGGTAAGGAATAAAGAGATACACAAGGAGTTCATAAAAAATAGCAGAAAAACAAAGATGATTTGATATTCATAAATGAATCAGGCATAGAACACAATGAATTTTATTGATAAGAGTAGGCTCTGAAAAGCAAATGATTATTTGCAGTTAATCAGATTCATAAGAATAAAGATGAGCATAATTGAAGCACTAAATGAAGGAAAAACCATGGGTAATTGAAAGGTATTGCAATAGCAAGATCTTTGAAATGTAGTTTGAATAACTTGATGTCTTTGTTCAAATGATATCTCATGTAAATATTATCATATTTGAATAAATTCATATATATTACTGGAATCTATTAGAAGATTATATATATGCTAAAAATTCATTTGCTTATTATTGCAGTAAAAATGTGAAATTTTAAAAGTTAAATAACAATAAATATGGAAATAAAAGAAATATAAAATGATGTAATACTTTGTAAAACAATTGAGACTTCACAAATTAAGCTTATATATTTTAACAATTTGTATTAATAGTTTAAAACTGGTTTTTGTCACAATTAATATATTATAGTGAGATATATCTATACAAGCATCAGACAAATTCCTGAATCATGCTCACCACATAGTTATATTATTTTTGTTACCTTATTTGAAATTATTTAAAAGTATATATAATTCCTGTAAAGATGTGTTGGTTAAAATTGAGAAGAAAGAAGAAAATTGTCAGCTTACTGTGTGTTGGTGGTGGAGGCGGCAAAGTGGAGACAGCGGCCATCTTGTTTTCTTCTGTAATGAGTTAATTTTGTCTAATGTTATAAATGAAGAAAAAAAGAAAATTGTCAGCTTACTGTGTGTTGGTGGTGGAGGCGGCAAAGTGTAGACAGCGGCCATCTTGTTTTCTTCTGTAATGAGTTAATTTTGTCTAATGTTATAAATGATTGAAGTTTTGAGTTCTCATGTAAAAGTAATTGATTAATAATTCTGAAAATTTATTAGGATAATTAATTGTGATGTTTTAAGAGATAATTCTTTGGTTATGTGTATTATATGTATTTTGCAGCAGTTAAATAAGCTTACACCAGAGGGTGTGTTGTTCCCGTCCTGATCATTGCGATGTTCACACTAATTAATGGTTCTGCAGAATATTTTAAAAGATTGTGTTGTTCCATTGACTGTCTGGTTTATGTTCTTTGGATATTGTACATTGACGGGAACTACAGGTTGTATACTTTTACTTGTTTTGAATTAATAAACTGATTAATTGCTTTGAGAGATGGAGTTGTTTCGTCAAACTGTACATTACATACTAAGTTGGGTGGAAAAGAACGAAATACATTTTAATCACACTATTTGGGCTTCACCCAGTTGACGGATAATGGAGAGGGAGTTGGGTCCGAACCTAGGAGAAGTTCCAAGCATAGTCCCGGACTTCTCATTCCTAATTAGAATAATACTGTATTACTTATGCAGTACCAAATGATCTCACCTAACAGTACTAAACTGCTGGAATTAGCAGACAGATAAAAAAATTAGTATTGAGTTTGCAGGACTATCACATGATGCTGTAATTTTTAGCCTAATTTCTGAAGGAAATTTAGACTTATAAGATTGGATCCATGTCTGTCAGTCTGTATCTCCCATTAATAACTTTTGAATTAATTAACAGATTTTCATGAGATTCTATAGTGATATTCTGCCATTCTTGACATCACATTCTTTAATCAGCAGAATAGAATTTAATATTTTTATCAAAATTTTAGTTTATATTATTACCAATAAATGGTGCTGAGTGTTAGCAGAATGGGAGTGACATATGTCTTACTTGATTTGAATGATGTCATGTTGGAACTGTGATGTCATCATGATGCAACAATGGATGATAACATCATTGTGATATCTGTGCTAGCTAAAATCAACATTAAAATTGGACACACAAAAACCAAATGCTAAATAAATGACACATTTTGAAAATATGCAATTTTAGTTCTTTCTGGAACTGTTTGTTCAATAATTTAATCAATAATATTTGTTGTTATTCAAATTATATAAAATTTGAAATATTTGAAATACTTTGTTTATATTCCAAACTACCACTGTAAAAAGAATCAGTGTTTTTCATTTGCTAGTCCATATAAAAAATCATATTTATGTTATCATTAAGTGTGCAATAATGTTAGGCTTAAAAATCTCAGTTGGATGGATGCATGATAAAGCATTTATCTATCTTGGAAGTCCAGATTTATTTGCAAATTTCACACCTCCAATTTTTCAAGATTGAAAGTATCATAAATTAAAGCACTGTAAAGCAAGATATACCTTTATGATAAAGTATACTACATCCAGACAAAAGCATTGTGCCACTAAGAAAAAACATTTATTCTTCAAAATAGTTTTTTACTAATTACAGATTTCTGTATGTAATGTATTTGTTAGAATAAATTTTGAAAATTTTTTTTATATGCCTACTTAGATATTGGGAATATATAGTGCAGGGGTGTTCAACCTTTTTTACTATACAAGCTACTTTTCTATACTAAGTTATTCGGTGATCTACTCTCTTATATAGATCGTGTTCACGTTCTCTCAACCTGATAACTGATTACATACAACTGTGCAGTTAAATGCACTCATTTGCTTCGGAAGACTCACTCTCCCAGCCCTAAAAACTTTGTGTATTTAAAAATTTATTTATCACTTTTAATTATTTTAATTCAACAAATAAAATAAATATATTGAAATAAAATATATATTTTTCTATTTTAGAAAAAACAACAGATTGATTACAGATTCATAAGTTACAGGAAATGTTGGTTGATTAAAAAAACAATAAAGTTAATGTAAAATTCGGCATTGTTTGGAGCTGGCAATATTTTAATCGTTAGATTGATATGAAGAAGTGGTCAATCATAGGCAATCATCCAAACGATTATTTGTAATTTGGTTTCTTGATGTTTTTAAGTTCATATTTGAAAAAGCAGATTCTGACAAGTACCGTATATACTCGTGTATAAGCCGAGATTTTTTTTTTTTTCTCAAAAAAATTTTCTGAAGTGGGGGAGTCGGCTTATACATGGGTCAAAAAATCAACATTTTTTTGGCTGGAAAAATTGAAATAATAAGCAAAACCATTGAAGTAATATAGGGTATTGAACGTCTCCTGAAGACCAGGAAGGAAATTTTGCAATAATTCATCGTATCTCCCAAAGACCAGGAAGGAAATTTTGCAATAATTCATTTAATACAATACCAGGTAAAATTTGAAATTTTGCAATAATTCATTTAATACAATACCAGGTAAAATTTTATCTTATCTCGAAGCGATTGAGCACATCGCTTCGGGATAAGATAACTCCAACCTGCATCTATATGCCGCGCTGCCCGATACGACACGACGCGAAAGTTCGACAATCGATCGAGAATCTTACCTAGGATTCATTTTTGAGTGAAAAATATATTTATTTTTCATTATTATAAATTAATATTTTAATCCATTTGCTAGTAATCCATAAATGCTTATTATATTTAACTCATCCATGATTTAATTAAAATAGATTAAAAAGTAACTAAAATAATATTTAAAATAATGAAAAAACAATTATTATTTAAACTCAGTTCTGAAAAATAACTTTAGTCTATCAAGAAAGTTCATCGTAAGCAAAATCAAAACTTCAAAATCACACGTTTAATGTCTAGAAATCATGTTGCACATGTTATCTTAACAGTGTATGACGTCATTGTTAGGATGATTCACTCATTTTAAAATACAATCAAAGATTTGCGTCGATCCTAACGGTGTATGACGTCATCGTTAGGATGATCCACTCATTTTAAAATACAATCAAAGATTTGAATACAATAACTCAACTCAACTAGACAAAATACAATGTAAGGGAAAACAAAACTTTGAACGGTCTCTTGGGAGCCGTGTGACATAGACGTATTCCAATGGAATTTTTACTGTGATACTTAAATATGAATTTTTTTTAAAAAAGAAAACAATTATTCAATAACAATAATAATAATAAATTCTTTTTATGTAAATTATCAAAATTTATTATTATTCGTTAACTTGATATTTTCTGAAGCGACATAACTCTAACATCCACATCAGGTTAGATATTTACTTTAATAAAATTTTTCTTTACCTGATGCAATCTGCCATCGAATGTAACCTGCATTTATATAAGTGCATCAGCTAGGCGACGCCGCACTGCCTGATGTGCTGCTACACAGAAATTCTGACAATAATCCAAGAATCTTATGTAGGCACGCTGTGCTGGATTCTTGTCAAGAATTTCTGGGTTGCCTATCTGATGCACTTATACAAATGCAGGTTGGAGTCGGCGGCGTGACGCGCTCGATCGCTTCGGGTAACGTAAAATTTTACCTTTACACTCGATCGCTTTGGGTAACGTAAAATTTTACCTTTTAAATTATATATTATAACGTAAAATTTTACCTTTTAAATTATATATTGGTGTTTGTATTATAAAATTTGTTTTATATGTATATATTTAAAGTTTCAATAAAATATGTATTTTGGCAAATGGCACTAATAAATCGATAACTAAAAATCAAAAATCACATAATTTATTGATTTCAAATTTATGCCGAATTTTGAGTGCTAAAGTCGGGGTAGACTTATACACGGGTTATGCATTTTTACCGATTTTTAAACTCTGAAGTTGGGGGGTCGGCTTATACACGGATCGGCTTATATTCGAGTATATACGGTATGTTGATTTGAAACATGGCAGAAGTTTTTGCTTAATATCAATTAATATTGGAAATTTTTTGTGTATATTTCCAAATGATAAGAAAATTAGTGATTTGACAATTCTAATGAAAAATAAACAAACAATAGTAATACACTTATAGAGAATTAAAAAATAATACACAAAGATGACAAATAAATCATTGTTTTCAGTTTTAATTAAATTTATAAGGAAGAACCAGCTTGGGAGGAATAAACGAGATCGACCAAAAATCACTCCACGATTGACGGGTTGAACACCCCTGATATAGTATGTCCATTTTGATTATGCACCATAGGAAAATTAATGTAATTTTAGATTATGCCAATTTCTTGCTCCCTAGGTTTTTATGAAAGTTTGTGATGTACAAATGAAAAAAATCAATTTTAAGTGCACTGTGTGATTTTAAGTTCCTTTAAATTAGTGCACTGAACAGGTCGTGTAAAAAAACAACTTTAAAATATGAGTCAGTTTGAGTGTCCATATGCTAAACTTCTACTAGTATTTGAATTTAGAAATACAGTATAACAATTAATTCTTCAAACATTATTATATTGAATTTAATATATCTAAATTCAATATAGTAATATTTGAAGAATCAATCTGCCAGCTGGCATTGATGGTCTAACAGTAAGGAGATGAGGACAGTAACCTAAAGGCCCTGATTTGATCCTGGGCCAAAAAAAGATGTTTTTTTCATATAAATTCTAATTTAATTTTAATTCATAGATGGCACCATTCTTGGTTTAATCATTAATATATTTATTAATTGCAAGATGGTATTAACATTAGCCTAAATTATTTCAAATTATTAAAATTTCCATTGAAATATTAAGACATTAATGTAACTGATTAGATTTGAGTTGGATATATAACTTGAAATTTGGTTGATAAAAGTTTAATGTTACATGATAAATATCAAAACAGATTAAAGTTGATACAAGCTAAAATTTGATTAATTAGTTTATAGTACAGTAGATCCCAATTTACATTATTAATTTTATAACTGTTCGAAGAGTCAATCTGCTTGTTGGCCTCGGTGGTCTAGCGGTTATGACGTTGGGACGTTAGCCCAAAGGTCCCCGGTTCGATCCCGGGCCGAGGCAGATTTTTTCTTCAGATAAATTAGTTAAAAATTCTAGTTCAATTATTAATTAATAGATGGCGCCACTCATTGATTTGTAAAATTAATAATTATTCTAATTACGAGATGGCGCTAACATTAGTTCAAATTATTTCAAATCATTAAAATTATTTCTGTTACGGTTTCAAGGGCTAAAATTTGGCTTGATAATTTAGGTTTATTTGAATTAATCTAATCTGTATAAATTATTTGCTTACAATTTTTATTTTAAATATAATGATATCATAAAAACAGTTTTAAAATTATAATCAATCATAATAGATGCTATCATATTCACAATCCTGTCCTTTAGAACATTCACTCTTGACTTCTTATGGAGATACTTTAAAGATATGCATACACAATATCTTTGATGTATCCTCCATAAGAGGTATGACATTTGGTGATTGTGGGACCAAGGAATGGTTGGTTCACCTCTCCTGATGCCTGGGAAGATAACCCCATAAGAAGTCAAGAGGTGTGACATGTCAGACATTGTGTATGCAACACCTGTGCTTGACATGACTTTTCTAAAGGACAAGGTTATGGATGCAATAGCATCTGTTATGCAAGACCTACTGAAATATGTATGATGATAGATTGAATATCATTAGGACATACTCCAAGAAACAAAAGTGCTCATGTGGAAGTTGTGTAATATAGAGACAAACATTTTGAGTTAATGTGTAAAATTATATTCATTTATCATATTTTGTTCAAAAGATTTTTTTCTGAGAGATCTTTTGTGGACACTTGTATATTTAATCAAATTGTATAAATACAATGGATTCTGTTTAATTGGGACAAATCTCAAAGAACAGAAACCAAAGTAATAAATTAATACATAATTTAAATGCTTAATTGGGATAGTAGCAGAAAAGGAATTTTCATTTTTTGATATATTTTAGGGATTTTTTGAAAGTATGGCTACACACACATACACTAATCTTTCCCAAGATATCAAGAAAGGGTTTTACACTCAAGTAAAATTGCTTGGCTGAATAAAATTAAAAGCCAGCATTTATCATATAAGCCCATCATAGACTCACTGAAATAATCAAAATCTACCATAGCGCATCTCCTATAACAAGAAAATCAACTGCATGAGGAGTGGGCATTACAGAAATAATTCTAGGAACATTCAAAAGAAAGCGTTATGGAAAGGATCCAGAAGTCGAAGAAGTTCTACAAAAAGAAAATCAACTGCTTAAGGAGTGGGCATTACAGAAAGAAAAGGAACATCGAAAAGAAAGCGTGATGGAAAGGATTCAGAAGTCGAATGGAACAGCGAAAAGAAAGCATGATGGAAAGGATTCAGAAGTCAAAGAATTCAAAAGAAAGCTTGATGGAAAGTATTCAAAAGTTGAAGAAGCATTAGATCTGCGTGAGGAGTGGGCATTACAGAGCGTTTTCTACAACAAGAAAATCAACTGCGTGAGGAGTGGGCATTACAGAAAGATAATTCTAGGAACATTCAAAAGAAAGCGTTATGGAAAGGATCCAGAAGTCGAAGAAGTTCTACAAAAAGAAAATCAACTGCTTAAGGAGTGGGCATTACAGAAAGAAAAGGAACATCGAAAAGAAAGCGTGATGGAAAGGATTCAGAAGTCGAATGGAACAGCGAAAAGAAAGCATGATGGAAAGGATTCAGAAGTCAAAGAATTCAAAAGAAAATGTGATGGAAAGGATCCAGATATCAAAGAAGCATTAGATCAATGGTTTTACAATGGAAAGGATTCAGAAGTCGAAGAAGCATTAGATCAATGGATTTCAGATGGAAAGGATCCAGAAGTCAAAGAAGCATTAGACCAATGGATTTCTATAGTTAGCAGGCGAGGCATAAATATTAGCAGCCCAGTATTGAAAACAAAATCAGAGAAGATCAGTAAAAAAACTAATAATTAGGTACCTATTTTAATAAAGCATTAAAATAGAATATTAGCAGCCCAGTATTGAAAACAAAATCAGAGATCAGTAAAAAAACTAATAATTAGGTACCTATTTTAATAAAGCATTAAAATAATTAATGCTTTATTATTATTTTTTTTATGTAGTTATGCCTAATTATTATTTTTTCCGTAGTTATTTATTTACCTACGAATTACATATTTTATTTTAGAATTTATTATTACTTTGTTTAATTGGGACAAAATGGCTTAGTCCCGACGTGTCCCAATTAAGCAGAATCCACCGTATTTGTAAATCCATATTTTTATTCTAGAAATGGAATTAAATTATTTGTTTACAATATAAAATTCCATTCTACTTTACATTAAATTAATAAGAAAATGTTAAAGACAAAATAATACAATATTATTAGCCAAAAGATAACATAATCATGACAAAATTTAGCTGCAGTATTAAAGTTGAATATATTTGGATCAGCTTCAAAAACTTTTTTCTTTACTGTTATTTCTTAATTCAGAGTTACTAATAAAATAAAGTAGTTTGTAACTCATACCGTAGTTAGCAAGTATTATAGTAATTTTTATCCTTTTTATAACAAATATTTAGGAATATTTAGTTACTAATAAAATAAAGTAGTTTGTAACTCATACATTAGTTAGCAAGTATTATAGTAATTTTTATCCTTTTTATAACAAATATTTAGGAATATTTTAAATTGCCACTCCTTCATAAAAGTTACAGATAAGTTTTAAAAATTTTATTTGCATACAAAAGTACCAAATTAGTTATAATCATTTTTAAAATCATGTCTTTAATGTTGTCAGAAAACTTTTTAAAATTCTTTAAATTCTTATAACAATTTATAAATTTGATAAAATTTGTTAAATTTATGAATTTTTTTTTTATATAAATTTAGAATTTTGAAAGGATTCTTTAATGAGTAAATGTTTATGAATCTTTGATTTGTTTAGAATAAAATTATTTATTGATTCATATAATTGCTAAATCTTAGAAGATAATTTGTTTATAATAGAGAATGCAGAATTATTATTTTTACATATTTTTAACCATAATTAAATTTTATATATGTCATTTCCAAAATGTATTAATCTCCTTATATTTTATAACAGAAGAAATCAAAATTTGATTTTTTTAGGCTGAGAAAGTTTCGAAAAATATTCTTTCTTATTATAATGAGTATTTAAAAATAATACTGTATTTTAATGGCATTATAGAATAATTCATTTATACAGAGGGTTACTTATATTATTATTATAATGAGTATTTAAAAATACTGTATTTTAATGGCATTATAGAATAATTCATTTATACAGAGGGTTACTTATATTAAGGAGAGAATTATAACCAAAATTTAAATAATTTTTGATTACTATTTAGAAAACTATACATGAATCACCAGTGTTTAATAATATAAGAGGATATTAGAACAGAACTTGCTTTATTTAAGGAATATACTTAAGTATTGATAATTAGCACCAGAGTTACATAAGGGCTTATTTGTCTTACACATTCAAAAAAAAGCAATTTATTTTATATTCAGGATTTGAATTGATATATTTTGAATACTTATGTTTATAAAAGTGCATGCACTGGTATTTTTTTTCACAAAGAACAAACAAGATTGATCAGATTAAAATTATATGAATTTCTCAATTTTCTAAAATCTAAAATTATAATAACTATTATTGAATTAATCATATCAATTTCATAATATAGTGTGTGTGTGATTTAAATATATATATTTATACACTTTACTGTAAAATTAATATACAAAAAATTATTATTACCAATTATATGTTTGAATTTGAAATTCTTACAATTAAATAAAAGTTTAAATTTCTATTTTGTGCTCTTTACTGAACTATAAGTTTTATGTTCCTCTATTCTTTGTGTTAGTGTTTGTTTAGTTATGCCTATGTATGCAATGATGGTCCTGATTGGTCTTGGCATTTTCTACCAGTATTTTAGACACTGCTCTTCTGCACATTCTTTAAAGGTCTTTGTCATTTCTTACCACATTGAATATAGTTAGTCTTCTTCTAATGGCGATCTTCTTATTACATTTCTTTATTATTTTGTTTATGAAATTAAACTTTTTCAAATTATATGGCACAGATAAGTATCCTTTGGTTTGAGTCAGCTGCATCATGCTAGTTTGTCTGCGTGTTGGTTAGGCTTCTTTTTACTGAGCTCAGGATGTTTTGCAAACAGGATCTTATAACCATGATTAATTCCTACTGAAATAATGTGTTCCAATTCATTTTGAAGATCATGTGATTCTGTGCAATACATTAATGCTTTTCTGTAAAAATATCTAAAAGTGGCTTTTCTGTATGAGATTGGATCCTGAGACCAGTTAGGAATTAAGACTGGTTCATATGATGGCTTCCTATACACTCTCATCTGGGATTGCTGATCATTAACAGTTATTAGTACGTCTAAAAAATGAATACTGTTCTAGCTTTTTCTTGTTCTTGCTCTTGTTTTAAAGAAAGCCTATATGCTTCTATCATGAAAGTATTAGCAAACTCACAGTTTAGTATTGTCTTTCCAAATCACCATTATGTTGTTCACGAATGTGATGTAAAATTTTATAGCCAGTTGAAAAATTGGTAAAAAAAACACTCTTCTACAGATCTAACTAAAATTTCTGCCAATGAATCTGCCATAGGGCTTCCTATTGGTACTCCTACTGTTTGTTGATATACTTTACTCTTGAAGATATAAGTATTGTAGCAAATTAAGTGTGCTATATCCCTCAATAAATTGCCTACTATTTGCCTGTGATAAGTTTTCCATCAAAAACCTGTAAAAGGCTATAAGTGTGGCTCTAAATGGTTAGGACATTCTATTCTATATTTTTGTAATCTGATGAGGGCTATATACTGAAAACATTTAAGTTTTAATAAATTGTTCTATACTGCAAAAATTGCTTGTTTTATAGATGTTTAACTAGCTTGATTAATAAAGCAGTATGTAGTTTATTATGGATTATTAGGCATTATATTTTTGTGCTTAAGTGAATATTTGATATGAAAATAGACTAAAAGTTTACAAAACAAATAGAGGCATTCACTCCCAATAGCCAGCTGAATATGGCTGAGTGTTAATCATCTCTGCTTATTCTATTAAGTATTAGTGAAAACAAAATAAAGGCAATCATAAAAAACGAGATTATTTTCAAGGGAAAATCTAACAATATAGTTCAATAGATTGTGTATAAATGAGAGGAAAATTTTTCAAATGAAATAAAAATAGCCCATAATTAATAAAAACAAACATGTTTTCTAACAAAATAATTTATTTTTTAATTAAATGGAAAAATTTTGTTTTTTAAAAGAAAAACAAAATATAATTATAGTTAAATTGTTTAATTTTTGGAAAATTTTGCCCAATAAAAATTTTTACAGAATCAGAAAATGCATATTATGTGGAAAATACTCTAAAAATTTCAAGTGATTCTATGAGGAAATCTTGGTTATTAAAAATTTTAATATTTAGATAAATCATGTGATTAGTATTCATGATTTTATATAAATTATCATTCAGGAAACTCATTGCAAAAATTACAATGAAATTTAAGATATAATGATTTCTAAATAACATTTTATAAATATATATATATTATATTTCAGAGATTTAATTTTAAACATGAACATTGTCAAGTTATATATATATTATATTTCAGAATGTACCACTGTATATATTTTCTGAATCTTATGGAGGTAAAATGACTGTTTCATTTAGTAAAGCCTTGTATAAGGTAAGAAATGATTTGATTTGATAAACTAAATATTTAATATGTATCTTATTCATTTGATTATGCTTTTCTGATTCAAATATAGTTGATGAAAAAAGACTTAGTGAAACAAATTTTATTTTTATCTGATCAAAACATTAGTGTAAATATTTACTGTATTTTCATTTTTATAAACAAATTCCAAAAAAATAATATATTTTTCTCTGAATTTATAACAATGCACATGGATTTTTGAAACATGCTCAGTCTTTGCATGCATTTGATACTGTACAGATTAATTATAACTAGCCAATTAGCAGGAAATTAAAAAAAACTTTGGAAAGTCATCATGGTTGAGCCAATCCAGTTACTGTACAGATATGAATAATAATAAGCATAATGTCTTTTGTGGTTTCAGTTGAACTACTTTCCAACTACTACTAACTTAACTTGTTTATCTGAGCTTTATATATGATGTAGACATCATGATTATATCATTCTAATTACTTAATAATTTTGTAATATTTGAAATATATATAAATATAATATATATATAATACATACATATGTAATGATTAGTTTACAAATTTTGTGTGTAAAATAATGATTATTTATTTGAAATTAAAGAAAATAAAAATGTTTATACAGTACAAACTAATGATCTTTTATTTTTCTTTTAATAATTATGAAAAAGAAAAATTAAATTCATGTTTTAAAGGATTTCTAATAATACTATTGAAAATTTTCAGATTTGTTTTGAAAATAGAATCAACATCTATCTACTCTTAAATTTTTTATAATATATAAATTTAGTATATTGAGTTCCAATTGATGTGTAAATTCTATATTTGAAAAAGATCAAATTCAATCCCTTTTAAATTGAATAAATAAAAAATCTGTTGAATGAAAAAATGAATAAAAAATCTATTGGATTTTGTTACCATTAAGATATCTGTAAAATCTGGAATAGGTATAACATATTCTTTTGAAAATTGTCAAATAAAAATTTTAAAATGAAAACTTATTTTTCATTAATTTATATGTAAAATTCGCTCTTGTGTTGTAGAAAATCCATTCAATTTTTCTTATTAATATTAACATTCCAAAAACATCAAAATAAATGCAACAATGCATACTATAACACAATAATTTATAATTACCTATATAATTTCTTCCTGATGATGATATCAATGCTGCTGTTTTTTGAATTTCCAAAAAACAACAGCATAGGTAATTACATCTGGAAGAGATTACTGATGCCAACAGTTGAAAACTCTGCCAAGTGAAATTTGAATTTTAGTCTAATCAGCTAGATAAAAATTTTTTTTTTTATTTACTATTTAAAAATTAAAGCTTTATAAAATATTAATCTTAAATTTATCTGACTTATCTATGTCTGAGATCTACCAAATCATTGTTCTACATTTCTATCATAGTACCATCAGGTTCAAATTTATTTTTTATATGTGAAATTGTCAATCACTTAGATTCTGTAGCAAATTCATCTCCATTATCTTTGGATTTAACATAATTTTCAAACTTCTAATACTACTTAGCATGAATTTGTTTTCAGTGTTATTTCATTTTAGGCACAAACTTTTAACTATAAAAATAAAAAATTTATTAATTTATAAATTTTCAAAGTGTATAACCAGTTTGAAAATCCATAAAAATAAGTGTGGATTTTTGAGCTACAATGCATAAAATTATCAGAATGTATGTATATGTAAGCAATAAATATTTTCAATATATAAAGTTATTCTTAAATTTCTCATATTTTTCCATGAATAATTTTTTTTGTTTTGTATGTTTTGAATAATATATTTTACTAAAAAATTCTTGATATTTTTATTTTGTAGAGTATCCAATCTGGAAAAATGAAATGCAAATTTAAAGGAATTGCTTTAGGAGATGGTTTTCTCTCTCCCTATGATACAGTAGCTAGTTGGGGACAATATCTTTATGCTACAGTAAGAATTTATAAAACTTTTAATGAAAAGAAATTTGTTCAATTAAAATTTTTAATCTAAATTTATTTTAAGTCTCTTATAGATGAAACTGGCTTAAATTCAATAAATGATGTAGTAAAAGAAGTTAAAACAGCAATAGACAATAGATCTTACAGAAATGCAACTATTCTGTGGGCCAAAATGCAAAATTTAATTGAATCAGTAAGTTTAATTATTTTAAATATATAATTGTCAATATATTAAGGAACAGTAGATTATTTTCAAATTTTAAATTACATCTAGTTCTCTTACACAATAGATAATTCCTGGAAATGACCATGTAAACTGAAAATGTGCAAAATGATCTTTTTAACATGTATTTTAATGTAGAACAATCCAGAAAATTTCTACTTGATCACATGCCATCAGCCAAAGTCATCATAAATTATACTCTATTGCATTTTCCTTTAATCTGACCCACACAGGCTTTTCTTTCTAACTAATAATCATTGCTTCATGTTAAAATATAGAATTGCTTATAAAGAGCAATGCAAAGACATGAGGCAAAAATGAGTTAACACACATTTAGATGTAAGGAAGAGGCTAATGTGTTTTAAATGCTACAAAATACATAATACAGTGATTAAACTAGTTATCTCAATGTATAAAGAATAAAGCAGTGATATCAAACCATTTTTTCCCCATTTTGTGTTTTTCAGATTCTGATCACTCTGAGTCTTTATATTAAGAAATATTCTAAGATTGCTATCTGCTCTTGAAACAATAAAAGACAATCACAAGTATCTTTAGCAGAAAAATATAAGTTTAATTTAACCTAAAACACCATTAAAACAGAAGTACTTCCAGCTATGTTTGCAGCCCTCATTAGCCTACAGAATTTAAAAGCAGAATATCACATTCTAAAATAATTCAAATTTAAAAATAAAACTTTTTAAAAATTAGTGTGCTGTTAGAAGCTCTTGTTTCCAACACTTTAATAAGTTAAAAGTATTAAACTATTATTTTACATCAATGGATATTTCCCAGCTTCATATTCTAAAAAAACCTTCATAAAAAAAAGTCAAGGCTGAAGAAATGTTCCTTTTTCTTAAATAGTGTAAATTCAATAAGGTTTATTCAATGAGTATATTCCATATATCTCTTCCAGTGAGAAATTCTAGAATACTAATGGAGGTAAAGCATTGATATTTCTCTTATGTGAATTATTATAAAGTTTCTGTAAATTTATTGATATAAAATAATAGTTCAGCATTTTTCTCTAATTTTTAAAAGTAGTTTTTATTTTTAAATTTTGAGTTATTTTATAATGCAATGAAGAGCATTAATTCTAAAATAAGCTGTGAGGCCAGCAAGTACAGCCAAAAATACTTCATATTTTATTGATGGTTTATTCTAAATAAGGCTTCTATTTTTCTGCTAAAGACACTTGTGACCAGGGCCGCCAAGAGAAATTTTCGGGCCTGTGACAAGTCTATAGTTCGAGCCCCACTTAAAAAAGTGTATCACTTTGGTTTAATAAAAAAAGCCATATACTGTCCGTCCAGCTTAGCTGCGACCATCAACACAAGTATGTGTGCGCTAACTGAACGAGTCCAGTGACAAAATAGGGCTGACAGCTTCGCTCATGGATGTTTTCAAATGCAAGATAACTGAAGTTTAATGCTAAATGATTAGTTTCGATGTTGGAAATAGTTATTTGACTAAGGAAAAAACTGCTTGAACTCTTATCATAATATGAATCCTATATATAGCACTAACAGTAGTTGAGAGATATATATATATATATATCTCAACTGCTGTTGGAAATAGTATATTTAACAGAACTTAATATAATATTAATTCAATATTCCCACCTGTCATTATACAGACTGCTGCTACTCCCTTTTGCATTTGGACTCATCCACTTTAGCTAGACGCAGCTTTCGTTGATGGACAATAAAACCTTAAGCATTTATTTAAAAAAGCAAACAATAATAAATTCAAAATTCTATACATTACATACTATTTTATATATAAAAGTTTATTTTGGTACAACTGCTTTAGGTGCTCTGTTGGCAGCCTGCAAACTATCGGACACGTTATGTGACACTTCAGGCCCAACGGTCGGGCCCTTTTTGATGCTGGGCCCGTGAAAAAAGTCACGGATGTCACCCCCTCTCGGCGGCCCTGCTTGTGACTGTCTTTTATTGTCTTTATATTATTTATAGGCAGTGGCAGATCTAAAAAAAAAATGTTAGGAAGGGCATAATACAAATACTATATTTCATCAATTATAAGAGATTTTTTCATGTGTCATCTCCTAAGTGTCTTAGAATCAATGGCATCTTACAACTTAAGAGCAATAATAAAAATATTTAAAGTGAAGCATGGCAATCAGACCATGAATTCTTAAAATTTATAACTTATTGATTTAACAATAATGGCAATATTGTCTTAGCATATTGCAGTCATGCTTTTGCATGTTTGAACTTTGCATCATCAGAGTAGTGATTCTGGCATACTGGCATTTTGTTAATTTTAGTGATACAGATAGGTACACACACTGAATTTTATTGAATTTTGATTCTTAGTACTTGAAATGCTTTCAAGAATGTTACATTATAATGCAGCATTGAAATGAAAAGTTATTGTGTATGTAGAAAACATAGAAACAAAGTGGCAGGATATAATTTGATATAAGCAAGACAAAAATTCATTGTTAGAGAAATGACTGCATTTCTATATTTATTTGCAAAGCAAATTAATCATATTCTTGTGAATTTTATTTGAAATAAGTTTATTTTTTCTTTTTGTGATATTGGAAATAATACATCATCTTGCAATTCATGGTGACTTAGATTTGATGAAATATGGTAATTATATTTTTAATAATTTAAAATTTTTAATAATTTAAAATTTATAATTATTTGTTAGTTTTTCTTCAAATGACAGGAAGGGAGCACATGTATGTGTCCCTATCCTGAATCCAACATATACATATAGGTGCCATATTTGTGTGATTCGTGGCTCAGTTCAACTTTTATATTATGATTTTTGTAGAGAGACCAATATATTTTCAAATTTTATGTCTATCTTATAATTATAGTATTGAATTTATCTGCAAATATTTTTTTTTAATCTCATATCTATGAAAATTTTCATGTATCTTTGAGAATGGGATATATTCTTCAAATGCATA
The DNA here is from genome assembly GCA_000484575.1 of Olivierus martensii. Lineage (NCBI taxonomy): Eukaryota > Metazoa > Arthropoda > Arachnida > Scorpiones > Buthidae > Olivierus > Olivierus martensii. Next base: position 93,650 of record AYEL01078608.1, read on the forward strand.
TCTGAGGAAACTTAAATGGAGTGTATGTGAAATGAGAACTAGTTGTATTATATATACAGGTTACTCCTAATTATATATTTTTATACATATTAACATGTCATTTTATTTTCAATTTATTTTAAAATTTAAAAATATTTGAAAAAATATATTTTTAAGTTACAATAGCAAAATCATAAACAAATTTTTTGTAAATCTACATATAATAGAAGCTGGATTATACAGTAATCTTATGAGAGTCCAGATATTGCAATTTTCTATTGTAATGCTATATTTACAATAATAATCATCTTAAGATATCTAGTAATCTCATGAATGAAGCTAACAATTTAATCTTGCAATTTTTACTATCTAATTTTACTAATTTTTACTATTTATTTTTACTATCTTGTGTTTGCTTTTATTCTTTCATCATTATTTATATATGATTCATTTATAATCTAAAAAACTAACAAAGCAACAATTTTTTTTACTTTTATTCTTTTTATTAACTTTTGAATTAATTAAATGCTAATTTTAATCTATATTAATAATCAAGTTCTAAGTTCCAAGAAAGCACAATCAGCAGTTTAAGACAAAGGAATTACAGTTTAATAAACTTAATTCCTTTGTCTTAAACTGCTGATTGTGCTTTCTTGGAACTTAGAACTTGATTACAATAAGAGTAAGCAGTTTTCTTATCTTATTTAAGTTTGATATATTAATAATATACTATAGTCTGAATTCAATAAATATATAATAATAAAATACTTATTGCTTTTAATTAAAATATTTAAGTAATTTGATTTTATAAAATAAAAACAGTAAATTATTTTTCAGCTGACAAACAATGTTAATTGGTACAATATTCTTAAAAATGAAGGACCTGTTAATTTATCTACTACTGAAAATCTTCCAAAAAATCATGCTCTCTGTTAGTATTATTAAATTTTAATATATTTAAAATATATTGGAACTCAATTCTTATACTTTATATATTTTTTACTGTTAGATTCAATGTACCAGCACCATGTTGGCTATTTATCAGATGATACTCTGAATAAACTTATGAATGGAAAAATAAAAAAAACATTGCACATTATTCCTCAAAATGTAACATGGGGAGGTATGTATTATATTATGTATATATTTAATAAAAATCAAATCTATTAAAAAAATTTTGATTTTAATACTAAAAATATGATTCAAGCATAATTCTGACTTAAGATTATTTAATGTAAGAAACAAATTTTTTTTCAAAAATAATATATCCTATGTTCACTTTTATGAATAAAGCTTATTGGAAAAAATAATATTGTAGAGTTAAGGATGATGACTATTTTCTTTTAACCAATAAACAAAATTTATTATATCAATAAAGTGTTTTAGGATCAAAAAATCTTTAGTAATATAAGAAATATTCTAAAACTACTGTCTGCTCTAAGTCATAAGCTCCTTTAGCAGAAAAATAAGCTTAATTTAGCAGAAAACATCAATAAAACATAAAAGTACAGTGATACTTCACAATTTGATATTTGAATTTTGCAGTATAGCACATGTGTGTACATCAGGGATGCACAGACTTGTTAAGGCTAAAGGCTGCATAGATTCATTGTGACTTATAGGAGGGCCACCAAAAAATACTACTAAAGTTATATATCATATTATGTTTATTAATCAGATGTTACAAAGCAACATAATCAAAAGTAAATAAAGAATTTTTAATTAGATGCATTATTGCACTCTAACAGTTTTTTTATGTTAGGTTCGATATTTGCAGCGGCAGTGCTACCTTGTGTGCATGTACAATTTTTTTAAATTTCCTATTTCACATACAAATACAGAAAAATAAAAAAATGTTTATTATTACAAATGATTATTGTTTAAAAATATTATTTGAAAATGCATTGTTTAAAACTATAAATGATATTTCATTGATTGTGTAATTTGTGTTATTACACATGATGAAGTGGGCCACCAATAAATCAACAGAGGGCCGCATGCGGCCCATGGGCCACAGTCTGTGCATCCCTGGTGTGCATGGAATTTTGTGATATCATTTGTTATTTGTCAGTTCTTATTGGGCTGCTTTGGTGTTTGCCCGTGTTTGTATTAATTTTCAATTCTGCATTTTTCAGAAAGCAAAAAATTTGTGATCCATAGTTGTTGTGTTAAGGTCACACCCATTTTGTGATTATTATATTATCTTACTTTTTATTATTATAATTAATACTTATTTTTATTATACTAATTATATTTAAATATATTTTATGTTATTATTTACAAAATATTATGATTTCTGAATAATTGTGCAGTAACAATAAGTAACGATTTTTAGTTTCGTTTTTGATTTAAAACGAATGTGTTCTGCGAAAAACAGGAAGAAAATATCACTTAAATTTAAAAAAATAATAGTAGTAATAATAAAATAATGCAGAAATTAATAAGTTAACGAATTCAGATAATTATTGGAAACAAACAGGAATGTGTTAAAAGAATTTCAAAAATTTAGACGAAGCGAAATCGGAGATTGGCATGATCATATAGGTTAAAAGTAAACTCATAAACAGCTCGGAGAGGGAGAGAAGAAAAAACTTATTGCCTTATAGGTCACAGAAAAAAATCTATAAGTTCATTGAGAAAGAAGTTAACAAGCAATCTTGACAAGCCATTCATCAGCATTCCTGGGGGAGTGGAGAAATAAATTCCTCCAATTGGATAACTGGATTCGATTTGAACCTCTCCAAGAATGTAGTTGGATTGGTGGATTTCATAAGCATTAAAAAAAGTAAAAGGAAAAAACTTCAAGATATGAGGGTGAGAAGTCAGTCAGTCAGAAGTCAGTTGTCAGTCTCCTTCAGTCCTGTGTTGTCTTCTGTGTGTCCGTCGTCTGTAGTGTCTAGTCTTTCTTCATATCTCATCGTATAAACTGTACCAGTTACAATTTACTGCATTATCCTTTTTAAGAAGAATATTGTAAAATAAAGAAGAATTAGAAGAATATACTCTCTCTCTGGGTATGTTAAGTGCATACGCGAGTAATTGGACTTAAAATTTGGATTAACAATTAGATAATCTATATTATAGTTTGATCTTTTTTTCTTATCTGTATTCATTAATTTTTTTATATAATTTTATAATGGATTGTTCTTCAGATTCCTTGATAATTAATGTAATTATATGTCATATCACTATCTATTGAGTTAATCTTCTTTCACAAGCCTTGATTGTCCCATTCAAAATGGGGTCGGCCTTCTTTATTCTAAATCTCCATGTTCCTCTGTCCACGGCATCATCTTCCCTCAGTCCCTTCTTTCTAGGTCCTTCCTCACCCTCTCTATTCATCTAATTCTGGGTTTACCTCTTGTTTCTTCCCACCAATAGTCATTTCCTCAATCTTCCTACCCACATATTCCTTATTCCTTCTTCTTATATGCTCAAATCACCTTAATCTTCCTTCCTGGATCTTCCTACTAACTGGACCTACTTTAACTGTACCTCTGATGTAATCATTCCTTATTTTTATCCATTCTTGTTATATCACACATGAATCTCAACATCCTCATTTCAGTTACATCCAATGTAAACACTGGCCGGAAACTTCGTCCTAGCTATTAAGGGGAAATCTTCAGTGTCATAGGCAAGCCAATGGTCATTTCTCCGTTTACTTTGGCATCAACTGTAAAAATTTTCTCATCAGAAAAAAATCTGATGCGTACTGCAGCTTCATTGTTCATTGAACACAGAAGCAAGTTGCAGCGAGCAACTTTCTTTGTTTTAGCGGCATCAGACAGCATCTGTCGTACTTTTATGACGTAGGACTTGTACCGTAGG
>AYEL01078609.1:0-31743 GCA_000484575.1 Olivierus martensii
TGTGAGCAAATATTCGATTAATGCGAGTTGTAAGCATAGACCAGTCTTACTAACAAATGTCCGTCCCCTTTTATGATGTCAATTAACAAATTAATGTTAATTTTCAGTTAGTAAAAGCAGTCCAAGAACAGACACTTGGCTTTAAGGGGTAATGGGCTGTTTGCCATTAGCTATTTAATATTATTATTATTCAGCTTTTTTATCATATACATACAGTATAGTAAAGAATTTTCTCTTTTAAAAAGTATTGAAATGGATAAAAGGAAGAACATTTTTGATGATAAAAAATAGGAAACGAAAAAAAAGAAGAGGTTAGTGATTACGCTAGAGCAAAAAATGGATGTGATTGAGCGACATAAAAGCGGCACTCAACTTCTGCTTTTGGTTTCGATTTGGCGGTTGGTTTGATGATGATATGAGATGCAATTCCTGGTAAGTTATTAATTTAGATGATGAACAACAATATAAAATATGGAAATAAATATTTCTTAAACAGTTAGTATTGTGGTTATTCATTGTGAGGTTGGCTAATGACCGGAATCTCACAAAGCAAGAACCAATTACCATACTTTACATATAGTTAATAATTCGAATAGTGCGAGAAATTCATGGAATTCATTCGCACTAATCGAGGCCTACCTATACATTATTTATATTGATCTAAACATTTGATTTCTGAAATACATGTCTGATTATAAAGCTCTGAAATAGGTGGCTGATTATAAGATTTTGATGGAAGCTCTCTCTCATATTAATATATTGTCTATCACATTAAATACTGTATGATTATAATGCTACAATATATCTATTATTAGATGAATTTGGCTATTGAAATTTTTTAAATTTTTGAATTTTTTAAAAATTTGAAAATAAAATGGTATCTCAAGCTCTTTACTATGCTGCTCCATATTTTCAACACACTACTAAAAAATAAAATAATCTGTCTATCACATTAAATACTATATGATTATAATGCTACAATATATCTATTGTTAGATGAATTTGGCTATTGTAATTTTTTAAATTTTTGAATTTTTTAAAAATTTGAAAATAAAATGGCATCTCAAGCTCTTTACTATGCTGCTCCATATTTTCAACACACTACTAAAAAATAAAATAATTTCAGCTCACTTGGGCAGGGGAAAAAGCAATCCGTAAAAGTCAAAAACACGGATTCACTAAAGTGCCTTTTGGCTCAACCGAGCCCTTCTCAGTAGTTCGACTTAAACCTCTCCACTGACCGTTAGAGATTTAAATTGCCTCCCTAAAAACAATAAAACCGCACCTCCCCTAGCAGGCAAAATCAACAATTTGTCTTCACTCAAACCATTATGTAACAATTTTAACAGTATGTTACAGCCAATGTCCGACATATAGCCACTTCGCTAAATGGCTGGTCACTTCTAGATTTGGCTAAAGCCCGAAATATACAACTATTACAATAGTGTACAACTATTTCAGGCTCTGGTCAGGCAATTCATGATGCACCTGACAATCAATGGCCAATTCGAGAAGTCCAAGAAAAAGTGGCCAAAGCTAGAAGTTTTGCAAAACTAAATAAGCAGAGTGCATTCGTACGAATTTTGGCTTATTCATCAGCGAGAATGTGATTGTCTATCGCATCACATGCTGGTTCTTACAATACTGACGCAAGAGATTATAGAATTTACCCACCCTCTAATATGAATGGGATTGTTTATCAAAGTAAGGAAAAAATGTAGATATATATTTCAAGCTTTGGCCAAATCTAGAAGTGGCCAGCAATTTCACAAATTGGCTATAACACACATATATATTACATATGTGAAAATCTTATTCAGGCATACTAAAGATTACCTCAATATTAGATACTCAGATATTATAACTAAAGACTCAACTCTAGTTATAATATATGAGTATTTACTGCTAGTTAAATTACATTGATACCAATATACGAAGTAGAAAAATTTAATGTGTTTCATAGCTATAATTCTAACTATTTAGGAATTCTGAATAATAATATCCATCACAACACCTGTTATCATAAAAAGTATTTTAAATATTAATATTCTTGTTATTTTTATTATGTTTAGAATGCAATTTTCAAAATCACTAAAAGATTTTTGGATTCTCTCCAATTTTGAGAATACTGGATAAATAGTTGCAATTTTCATGCCAATATATAAAACCAATTGAAACTGATTATTAAAAATTGTTATAACAGCAATTTTTTATAATCAGTTTCAATTGGTTTCAGGCCGAATCAGTGAATCAGAATGAAACTACTTTACACTCTGTATATAAAAAAATGATTTTTGGTAAGAAGAATATTAGCATACATATCTTCAAATATTTTATTGTATTTGAATTTTAGTAATTATACATATTAAATATCACAACAAATTGCATTTTGCAAAAAATACATACAATACAAGTTTCAAAAAATTTCTAACAAATTGAAAATTCATATAGCAAAATCAAAATTTTTTTTAACATTATTAAATTTAACAATATTCATATAATAAAGTTTATCAACAAGATTAATAATAATAATAATAATAATGAGCTGATTACTATTATTATCTCACTATATATCATTACTCAAAAAGTTATAAATTTGTCTTTTTAATTAATAAATTAATGTTTATATATATATGTGTATATAAACAGTTTAGCAGGTAAATTTTTATATTAATTATACTATTTAATATTAATTTATATTTAGACATTTATTACAAACAGTATACCAATTTGAAGAGACTAAACATCCACAGATTTTAATAAATGGTAGCTCCTCATACTTTTTCTCTAATACCTTGTAGGAATATTTTGATTTATCAGCATCATCTAAATATCTGAAATAAAATTTACTTATTATTAAAATAAAAATTAATTGTTAATAAATTATTCTTACATTAACATTTTAGATAGCAGTTCTAATATAGAAAATAAAAATTTTCATACAATTTTTATCCATAAATAAAATATATAAAAGTAATTTGTTCTCTAAGTATACTCAGCTCTAGATATATTAAATTATTAATTTGCATTTGATTATTAAAAAAGAGAACTATTAAAATGATTTTGAAGTCCTATCAAGTTTAATATCAATTATACAGGAAAACCTGTGCTAGGTGGCCAGCTTTCAGCGGCTGAAATTGTGGCCACCAAGCACAGGTTGGCCATCAGACACAATTAGATACAAATTTCTTTGTTAAACATCAAAGTTTATGACACAGTTTTACATTGTTAATTAAATAAAATTAAGGGAAAAAATCGCTAATGTCTGTTTTTGGGATTTTTTCACTTTAGAATGCTCAACTGATAGAAGATCTAGAGCCCAATCTGGCATTTCTGATCAAAACATGATTTGCTGACTGCCTAGTAGATGCTGCACACAAGATATCAAAATTAAATAACAATGGCCATGGCCACAGAACACAGATCGCCATTTTACACAGTTTAAAAATCCCACAATGTGCTTGGGTGGATATTAAGGTGGCCACGGCTTGCAGGCTGGCCACCAGCACAGGTTTTCATGTATCCGAATTTCTTATATATATAAAAATGGTAAAGTAATAAACTGTCTATAAATAAATATATGTATGTGTGTCCACATTAATTTTCTCTTTATATTTCACATAAGAATAAAACGGTAGAAAATATGAATTATTTTTTAGAAATAGCTTGTCATTAGAGGTCAGATCTCACCAATAATTTTAATCAAAACAAACTAAATTATTCACTGACAAAAAATATATTGATTAACAATTTATTTATTTTTTGATTATCTAAATTACTGTTATAAAAATAAAAGTCATTTTCCACAAAATATATTTATTATTACATTCTACCATACTTACGATCAGCCCACAAATAAATAATGTCAGGAGGTATTAGAACAAACTCTTGCTGACAGTTGCAGCATTGGTGAAATTTATGTAAATTTATGAAGTATTGGGACTAGTTCCATCTGGCCCCAGGTCCAGAGTACTGAACTGCTTAATTCTATATGGAAGTGTAAACATAACTACATATTTTACAATCTTTTGCAGTTTTTATTTTTACTGATTCAGTGATTCATAATTATTGCACTTATTTTTCTAAGTTTATTGATATTAAGATTTATTGTAATTATATATTTTGAATCTGTCATCATGATATTCTTCATAAGTTGGCTGATCATCATCATAAATCTGTATAAACAAGTAAATAAAGCATGCAAAAATAGGTAAGTATATTGTTTTATTATTTATGTAAAAATCACGATTTTCTATTATTAATCTAAATAGCTTTTTTTAGCTTCTGTTCTTTCTGGATACCCAAGTTGCCTATGATTACTTTACACTGATATTTTGCTACATATTTTTTAATTTCCAAATAAACCTCATACAGCTGGATATAAATGACTCAGAACTAGATATACATTTAACATTTTATAATAAACATATCTCCACATATGTTATATTATAGTCTTTATTTTTCAAACAATTAAAGATAAACATTTTATATTTCAAAAAAATTTTTGTTGCAAAAATGTAAAGCTAACATTTTTACAATGTGATGTCACAATTTTCATCACTCCCTTCCTCCTACATTATTTATAGTAAATAAATCTACTATGTCTTCCTCCATATACTGTGATGTAGTTTATGGATGTTCCCTTTGATTGTTAATCTATATCCAAAATCAGTATATATTGTTTTTGAAATTAGGCTAATTTTACAGAGTTGGATTTAGAAAGAGCAGAAAATTGCAACTGGACAATATAAAATTTGAATTGTATTTCCAGTATAAGGTACTGAAATATTTTTATGGACACATGATAAAGACATGACAATATAATTCAAAACACTTTTGGTTTCTTCTTGTTCATGCATCTTGTTTTGGCTTTAAAATAGATTAATTTGCTTTTTGATATTCACAATAAAATTGCATAAATTATTCTTTTGAATCTGTAGACTTTAAAATAAATAAAGAAGAAATCTCTGACTTGCATAAGTAGATCTTTCAGCAAAACTCTAAGTCAGTCAAAACAGACATATGTTATAGCATATCCATATAGAATAGATTATGCTCCAACATATGTCTATTTCAACTTACTTAGAATTCCAATATAAAAACATAAGACAAAGTAAGTTTATTAAAGAATAAGTACATAACATGGTTTCATGGGAAAACAGTTGTTTATCAAATTGGAGATCCAGATTCAATTCTGAGTACCAAAATTTCTAATTTTTCAGAAGTGCAGTCCAGGCCCATCTTGTTAACCTAACACAAACCTAATAAGAACATAAAATGCATGTACATATAATAAATGATGGAATTAAGAGAAAAATGCTTGGATTTCTATGCATTATAGCTTTATCTACTTCAATCAGTATATTTTATTTGCAAGTCAGGAAATCTCTATGTAAGTATGGATCTACATAAGTCAGGGACATTCTGTATTTGATTTCAATCACTTAATATATCTTTAAAACTGGATCCTTGTACAAACAAAGTATTAAAATGCCATCATAATCAGCATTTCAAATTTTATATCAAATATTTATCCATGAAATTTTGAAAATGCAATTATAGAAAAAATGTCCTTAAAGAACTCATCTATAGAATAATGGAAATATTTTATTAGTAACTACAAAATGATGCCATTGAGAATTTATTTATATCTTTTATGATATTTACTCGACAATATTTACTTGAAACATTTGCACACTTTTAGTTTTTAGATTTAATCTATTTTCAAATAAGGTTACATTTAAACTAAAACAGGACCATCCTATTAGTATTGTTAATATTAAATATATATTCAGATAGTTTTGTATATATATTCTAATTTACAAATTTAAAAAAAAAATAAATAATGATATTATATTAAAAAATTTAAATAATAAAATTCTCAAATTTTAAATAAAAAAAATCTGGAATTTTTAGCAATATTATAAAACTTCTGTAATGATATATAATAGTACTATTGATAGTAAAGTTATCATATAGCATTATAATCAAAATATTGTAATATGATGTAAATTGTACATATGTATTGTATTATAATAATTATTACAGATAGCCTGCATAATACCAAGCTATGAAAACAGGAAATAATGTTTTTTTAATTTTATCATAATAATTATATAATAATTTAAATAAATTCAACTTGCAGAAATTCTTCAGAAAAGAATTACAGTGATACCTCAGATCACAAACGTCTCAGTTCACGAACAAATTGGTTTATGAACATCGTTTGCGAACAATGCTTCAGTTCACGAACACACGCACAGCACATGTAGTGCACAAAACTCTGCGCACAGCCTCGCTCCCAGCAACAATCCAGTTCGCCCAGCTCACATGGGTACAGTAAAGTTCCACAAGTGTTATTTTAGTTTTTTTCTTTATTTAATTAAATTTATCCCTTATTATGGCAGTGTTGATATTTTAGTTTTTTTTCTTTATTTAATTAAATTTATCCCTTATTGTTTTTTCTTTATTTAATTAAATTTATCCGTTATTATGGCTCCCAAAAAATCTTTTCTTTACTTAATTAAATTTATCCCTTATTATGGCTCCCAAAAAAGGTTAAGTGTTAGTGAAGGTGGTGTTAAACATGCTTTTTTCTAATATTACTGGAGTGTTAGTGAAGGTGATGTTAAACATGCTTTCTTCTAATATTACTGTTGTGTGTTAGTGAAGGTGGTATTAAACATGCTTTCTTCTAATATTACTGTTAAAAGTGGTGTTAAACATGCTTTCTTCTAATATTACTGTTATATTTATTTGGTGGTGGTGTTAAACATGCTTTCTTCTAATATTACTGTTATATTTATTTAATTTCTGTATTATTTCCACACATAAAGCCATAACATGTTGAAATTTTTTACCACACATAAAGCCATAACATGTTAAAAATTTTTTTCTAGGACAAAAAGTAAAGCCATAACATGTTAAAAATTTTTTAAGGATAAAAAACGTATTATTACCACTAAAGCCATAACATGTTAAAAATTTTTTTCTAGGATAAAAAACGTATTTAGATTTACATTAATTGCAATAGGAAAAATTGATTCGGATAGATCGGAAGAGTTTAATTGCAATGGGAAAAATTGATTCGGATTACGAACTTTTCGGATCAAAAAAATTTTTTCTAGGATAAAAAACGTATTATTTGGATTTACATTAATTTTTTCCTAGGACAAAAAACGTATTATTTGGATTTACATTAATTGCATAAAATTATTTTTCTAGGATAAAAAAACGTATTATTTGGATTTACATTAATTGCAATAGGACAAAAAACGCATTATTTGGATTTACATTAATTGCAATGGGAGGACAAAAAATGTATTATTTGGATTTACATTAATTGCAATGGGAAATGGACAAAAAACGTATTATTTGGATTTACATTAATTGCAATGGGAAAAATTTTTGTAGGATAAAAAAAACGTATTATTTGGATTTACATTAATTGCAATGGGAAAAATTTCTAGGACAAAAAAACGTATTATTTGGATTTACATTAATTGCAATGGGAAAAATTGGGAAAAAACGTATTATTTGGATTTACATTAATTGCAATGGGAAAAATTGACTCGGATTCACACAAAGCCATAACATGTTAAAATTTTCCTAGGACAAAAACGTATAAGCCATAACATGTTAAAAATTTTTTTTCTAGGATAAAAAACGTATTATTCTAATATTACTGTTATATTTATTTCCTTTCTGTATTATTTCCACACATAAAATAACGAGTTTAAAAATTTTTCTAGGACAAAAAACGTATTATTTGGATTTACATTAATTCTTTCTGTATTATTTCCACACATAAAGCCATAACATGTTAAAAAATTTCTGTATTATTTCCACACATAAAGCCATAACATGTTGAAATTTTTTTCTAGTACCACACATAAAGCCATAACATGTTAAAAATTTTTTCTAGGACAAAAACGTATTAGGGGATTTACATTAATTGCAATTGGGAAAAATTATTCAAAACGTATTATTTAGATTTACATTAATTGCAATAGGAAAAATTGATTCGGATTGAACTTTCGGATGACGGCAGGGTCAAGGAACAGATTGTGTTCGTGAACCAAGGTATCACTGTATAAGTCAAGGAACGGATTGTGTTCGTGAACCGAGGTATCACCGTATTTATATTAGAGTTTAAGCAGTTTTTGAGATTAGTAAAATAGTTATCAAGGAACGGATTGTGTATCGTGAACCGAGGTATCACTGTATAGATCGGAGAGGAACGGATTGTGTTCGTGAACCGAGGTACCACTGTATATATTTTATTTTGGATTGTGTTCGTGAACCGAGGTATCACTGTACTGTTTAAATTGGGGAGTATCTATAAAATGAAATAGTTTTAAGTATATAATTAATAAAAAAAATGATTCTGATAATTATCAGTTATTTCCATTTAAACTGCTCTTTCAGATCAAAAATCAAAAATATGTAACTCAAACAGAATTTTAATATGCATGATATTCAGTATAATTTGCATTATTATTATTTTCAATTATTATTCTGATGACCTTTTCTGTTTTATTAATTCTGTTAATTGATAGAATGAAGAAAATAAAAACTTGCTCCCCATTTAACATTTTTGTTTAAAATCCATTATAATATTAAGAGATTACAAAAATTTTTATACTGTTGAGTCTCTGTAGTCCGACACTCTGTGAACTATCGTGCCACCCACATGAAATTTTCATCTCACAACTTGTCGATGTGTGAGAAAGAGAAACTGACATAAACAAATTGTCAGTTGCTATTCGTTCATTGCTGAGGCTTATAGTTGGACTAATGTTTAAGTTCAGTACACTGATCACTGCAAAATAGTGTTTTTACTGTATTAGTGTTTGTTATTTACCTTTACATAATGCCACAAATCAGAAAAAGTGAAAAACGAAAACACAAGACATTGACTTTGGTCGAAACGGCAGAAATAATTAAAAAACTTGACTTGGGAGAAAAGTTTAGTGATTTGGCTTCGTTTTATGGTATTGGACAAGCTACCATTTATGACATTAAAAAAAAATCGGGATATACTTGAGGGGTTTGTGAAAGTTTTGAATAGCAAGAACATTGACAGGGAAGTCTTAATAAACAGAGTGTATTCGTTTGTGTAATTCCATTTTTTTCATTAAACATCCAATAATCCGACAAAACTCTGAAATCCGACAAGCTCCGAAACCATATGTGTCGGATTAGGGAAACTCTACTGTATATGGTACTTCTTGTAAAGATTTTTTTTCTATAGAAAACTGAATTATAAAAAAATGAAAAGTTAAAATTAAAAAGTATCCATAAAATAACTGAGGTAAAGTGCCAGATCTAGGGTGAGGCAGTCACCTAGGGCAAAAATTATGAGAGAATGTGAAAATACAGTTGCAATTTGATACACAAGCTTAATTGTATTTATCTTGGCAATATTTTGTGCTGGAGAGTGAATCTACAAAGACATAATGGTGTATTTTTCTAATGGATAATACTTATCAAAGAAGAAATAGGCCAGTGAGAACTAAATTGTTATTATTTACATGATTGAATACAGTCTGTCTAAACAAAATAAATATGTTTCCCTCACATTTTCCCCATATTGGCATATTGGAATCAAGATAAATAAAACATATTTTTTGATTATGATATTATTATTGTTTTTAATATAGATAGCACTTTATTTTCATTAAAAGCTGTATATAATTAAGTCTAAGTTTACTGTCTCCCAACCCAACCCAAGTTTTTATGTGTTTCTCAATGAAGTATCTGATATCATTACATACCTGATTCCAAGTATTACATATGTTTATGTACAGTGTTAATGTGCACAAGTGAAGAGGAGAGGGGGTGCCATTTTCTAATGTTGCATCAGGTAACAAATATCTAGATCCAGCACTGCTGAGGCATACTAACCCATCTTTAGCAAACAAAAATGAGCAAGCAAAAGTCATTTAAATTGAAATTAAAATATATATTTTATAATTGCTCATCTTGATATCAATTTTCTGTATAAATTAAAATATTATGCCATATATTATAATGCATTAAGTATCGCATTATTCCAGATCATGCAGGTTAATAGAAGATGCAGTTTGAAATAGGATATTAAATAAGAATAAAAGTTTCCTCAAAGAAAAATAATATTTCAATACACTTGTCTTAAAATCTGCTTAACTGAAATTCAACTTCACATACAAATATAGAAAAAACAAAAATTCTGACAACATATGCAAACAGAAGATAAAATGTTTAAAATGATCAGAGGAAACAAACTTGATTAATCATCTTATTGGAGATTACATTCTTTATTTTGCATTACCTGCAAATTAATTTGCATCCTTTATTTTGCAACAAACACAATGAAAACTTTCAAGCCAGTTTATATCGCAAATAATTTCTAAATCATAAAAAACAGAGCAAAAACACAAATTAGAAAATTGTAAAGCATATTTATCTTAGCCTAGAAAAATTATTTACAACACTTATCTGCAAGAGTTTTTAGCAAAATAATTAAAATTATTCAGTTTAGCAGTAAATCCTAGTAAATAAAAGCATGTAGTAGAGGCTATGAATATACATTTCTTCAATTGACAATAATACTATAATAAAATATAAATTAATTTTTCCTTTTCAATTTCATGGAAATGCAAGTGCAAGAATATAGTTTTCACTTTACATTGAGCTGTGATATATTGATATCCCTAACTTGGCATAATTAGTTAGTAATCATTTTTGCCTAATCACTTAATGCATTTGTTTTATGCACTGCTGAAAAGAATGCTATATATGCAAAACAATTTTATATTTTAATTTTTATTTTATTGAAAAATTCTCTTAAGATTTCTGATTGACTTTTATATATTATTATTTTTCCAGTTTTAATATCATATTTGTATGCTGCTAGTCAAACTATAGCATAATTAACAAAAAACTAGATTTCTGAGATAAAAATGAAATATACTGCTTCAAAGAATCATATAATAACATATATCATAATCAAACTGTTATATATAGTGCTTTTAAACTTTCCCACATCAAATGCATTCCCACAGAAATGGTCTATAATTTATATTTGATTCTAGTTACTGAAAATAGACAAATGTCTGAAAGTATTATGTATATCACATTTTAATTATATATTATATGGTTCTTTGAAAAGGTAAACTATAGCATTCTCTATTAGTATTTATTATGTATTTATTTACTAATATATTAATAATTGGATTATCTTATACAGTGTTTAATTTAAATACAAATTTACAATCAAATATAAACCAAATTAATCATTATTATTTCAGGATATTTTTTTGTATATGTGGTACAGGTAGGCCTGGATTAGTGCGAATAATTGGTTCCACAAATTTCTCGCACTATTCGAAGTATTAAAATATATGTAAAATATAGTAATTGGTTCTTGCTTTGTGAGATTCCGGCCATTAGCCAACCTTCATGATGAATAACGACAATGCTAACTTAACACTAACTGTTTAAGAAATATTTATTTTCATATTTTATATCGTTATTCATCATCTAAATTAATAACTTACCGGCTTTTGCTTGAATGTTCGCTTTACTAATCGGTATGCTCTTTTGGTTGCAGTCTTCAATCCATACAGCTAAAAGACGCTCCATTTCTATTACAAAACTTCTATTTCTTGTAGTTGTTTGCAAACCACAATAAGTCGATGCAATTTTACTTTTCTCCTGTATTTCGTTTGCATGTTTTATGATATTCCGTACGGTAGATTCAGGCATTTTGAGATCTCGTCCTTCAAAGCCAAGTAACTGTTCTTGGACTGCTCCCTGTCCGGTTTTATTAACCGAAAATTAACGGTAATTTGTTAATTGACATCATAAAAAGAAGCAAAATTTTGTTAATAAGACTGGTCTATGCTTACAACTCGCATTAATCGAATATTTGCTCGCACTAAGTGAAAAACGGTATCATTTTTATAAGTCGCACTAATCGAATATCGTAACTGAAAAACGGTATCAATTTTATAAGTTGAGATCGGAAGAGCGTCGTGTAGGGTCTATGCTTACAACTCGCATTAATCGAATATTTGCTCGCACTAACTAGTCTATGCTTACAACTCACATTAATCGAATATTTGCTCGCACTAACTGAATCTATGCTTACAACTCGCATTAATCGAATATTTGCTCGCACTAACTGAAAAAAAAGGTATCATTTTTATAAGTTTACACTTAGTGTTTCTGATTTCCCGGCCTTTGAATCATTTTTATAAGTAGCACTAATCGAGGCCTACCTGTATTTTTGCAAAGTCGCACTAATCGAAATCGCATTATTGGAACTCGCACTAATCGAGGCCTTGCACTAATTGAATATTGCATTATTCGAACTCGCACTAATTGAGGCCTACCGCATTAATCAAATATTTGCTCGCACTAACTGAAAAATGGTATCAATTTTATAAGTCGCGAATATTTGCTCACACTAACTGAAAAACAGTATCATTTTTGTAAGTCGCACTAATCAAATAAAACTCACACTAATCGAGGCCTACCTATAGTTGCTTGACAAATTTAATAAATATGTGTATTATTCAAACTCGCACTAATCAAGGCCTACCTGTATATCAGATTTGAATTCGCACTAATCGAGGCCTACCTGTACATAAGATCGGAAGAGCGTCGTGTACACTAATTGAATATCGCACTAATTGAGGCCTCCCTGTATAAGAATTTTCTGAAAAACGATGTCAATTTTATAAGTCGCACTAATCGAAATCGCATTATTCGAACTCGCAAATTTTTATAAGTCGCACTAATCGAATATCGCATTATTCGAACTCGCATTTTATAAGTCGCACTAATCAAAATCGCATTATTCGAACTCGCACTAATTTTGTAAGTCGCACTAATAGAAATCGCATTATTCGAACTCGTACTAATCGAGGCCTACCTGTATTTTATAACCATATTTTTAACATTTTTCTATCATATTAAGGTATCTGCATTTTTCATATTCTTATACTATATTAAGATAATAAGATAAATGTAAAAATAATAAAAATTAATTTGGTTTAAGCTCAATTAAGAATTTGTGTTCTCTAATTAAATTATATGTAAAATATACAATTGAAGAGGACTGAATAACTCAAAAATGTTTGTTTTTCCTTATAATTAATTAATGATGATTAAATAAGTTTATTTTCTTACTTAAAAGTTTGTTGTAATAAATAGTTTTCTGAAAAGAATAAAAATTTAATTTTAAAAAATATCAATTGCAAATTTGAATTTATCAAGATATTTTCTTGAAATAATTTTTCTTAACTATAAACAAATAATCACATTGTCATTTATTTTGATATTTAGCATGAATTATGGGAGAAATAAAAATATAATTTTGATTTATCATTTAAACTTTCCTATTTATTTATTCAACATTCATCATTAATAACAAATTCATTTTATTTATTAACTCAGTTATATTTATAAATGTTTGAAATAAATAACATTAGTTAATATATTGACTAAGTATTTAACTGTTTAACATTTATGAAATATTTGAAGATAAAAAACATATATGCTATAAATTTTAGCAAATCTATTTTAACAATTTATAAGTCATTCTAGAATCATTAGTCAATACTCAGTTTTATATTAATAAACTTTCTATTTTTAAATTTGTAGAAATTAAGCTTTTGTTAATTTATTTATATCTTTATATGATAAAATAGATTTTATAAAATTTATATTGTTGAAACTACTAATGATGATATCAATAAAAAATATAAAATTTATATTGTTGAAACTACTAATGATGATATCAATAAAAAATAACAGAATCACCTGTTTATAAATGATATATCAAAAGCAATACTGATATGAGATAACACCAATTTGGTCACTAAACGAATAGCAGAAGGTTGCCAGTGAATACCATCTGCTTCTCTTAAATATATAATCTCTTTAAGATGATAATGAGCATCTAAAATATCATATCCATTCTTGACAATTATCTGAAAATATACATTTTCGTTATTAAGTCCACTGTTGTAGAAAAAAATATTTAAAAATATTTCTTTATGTAGATATGAATTGGTATGGAAAAACAGTTTCTTGCAGAGTCTGAATTTCTTCCTAATAAGTTTGATTTTATATAAAAAGACAAAGAAAAACATTTCATATGACATGTTTTTTCCTAATTTAAATAGCAAATGATATTACTGCAGATATATAAATTTCTGTTTGTGATGCTCTGTATTTTAAAAAATTCTCTTTAATATAGAATTCTCTTTCTATGAATGATGATAATATGATAAAGTAATATGCAAATGTTGCACTAACATTATTAGTATGAGAAATAAATCTAAATAATTTTAGCTATATTTTTCATTTCATGTAATAGATATATAAATTTTAAGTTTTTTAATGTGCTTTTTATTGATATATGAGTTTAATATTGATTATAAAGATATAAATCAGAATTCTATATTAAGAAATTATATATACAATAAAAGTATTCTTTCAAATAAAATTAATGAATTATAATGCTTATTAGCACTTTTAATTTCTTAATGCACATCAGCATGATGTTTTTGCAAATTTATTGATTTAAATTGCACAATACTTTGCATTTTCAACATTTTGAATAATATTTTTTCTTAAAACTTCTTAAAATTAAAACTTTTTTATATATGTTAAATATTAATATATCAAAAAATACATACAAGATTATTTTTAACTTTATAAGAATAGACTAACAGAAATAAATTTAAATAGTTCTTTCCAGAACTATTTAAGTTTGTTTCTACTATTAGATCCATACTTCATTATTATTAAAAACTTAAACTGAAAGATCAAAATTAATTTGATAATATGTTATGAAAACTAATATATAGTTTAATTAAAAGGTGCTTATAACAATTTTATTTTTTTGGAAAGTTTTTACTGATACAGGTATCCCTTAGTTTATGAAGGTTATCTGGATTTAAAAAACTATTGATTAAATGAAAATTTATAAAATCAGAAACTCATTTCCCATTAATTCCAATAAAAAAATTTTTTAATTTGTTCTTGGATATTAGAAAATCGACACCATTTTACCTAATAATGTTAAAGCTTTTCAAAAGGCATTAATATAGATATAATTATGTATACTGTAATACATTACTTTACGATAGTTATTACCTACTTAGCATATTTTATGTTATTCAATTTTGGATTTCAGAGCTGGTAAGTGTAAAATGAACTTCAAATTTAAATTTAATAAAATAATAAACTTTCCAATCATTGTAGTTTCATTTATTAATTAAAAATTCTTTAATTTTCATCAAATATTGTCTGAAATTTACATAATTCTCAAAAATCTTCATTCTGCTAAATTACTGGAAAAATAAATCGAATTTTCTAGAAGTTAGAACTGATGTTTTTAATAAATAGTAATAAAATTCTATATATTAAAAATTTATTAATTATAGATTTTATTATGGCAATTACTTTAATAAAATTAATAGATACAAACTGTTAGATAATGAAGGCTGAGATCGTTAAAACAATACAACTATTTAATAACTGAATTAGGCAATATACAAAGTTAGTGGAGAACACAGTCTAATTCATACTTGTCTAATAAACACAGTCTAATCACAGTCCAACTCTGTCCAGTTCGACACTTAACGTCTCACACCCAGAACCTTTGTATCCCTCTCCCTGAACCTTTTGTGTCGTTCTTCGCACTTGCACGCCAAAAACACCCCCGAAGGCCACTTCTTAAACCACCCCTGAAGCCACAGATGTTGCCGGGTGGTTTCCATATGCTTGTGCCGTTCTTCGCACTTGCGCGCCAAAAACACCCCTGAAGGCCACTTCTTAAACCACCCCTGAAGCCACAGATGTTGCCGGGTGGTTTCCATATGCAACTTTGCAAAAATATCCTTCAGAAACCAATTTACGTATTTAAATCATTATACTGATTGGATTTAACATCTTCCAATAGAACAAAAAAATACAATCATTTTCAAATTTATATATGGATAAAATTATATTAGAGATTTATACATTTGGAATAAGGTGTAATTATTATTTTATAGTTAAGTGGAATTATATAGTTCAATGATATAGACATCAAAGAAGTGGAATAAAAATAATAAAAAAAGCAAGTTAAAAAATTTAATCCTGATTTTATTAATTTAGTTCTGCAAATTGGTTTTGTTGTGTATATTTGTTGAAATACACCCTTTTGATGATGGTTCCTAAATTTTTTCAATTGCCAAAATATTTTTTTAAATTACACATAAACAAACATTGTTTATATTTGAAGAGCTTTGATAAAAAATATGTTTTTTTTTTTTTTTAAAACCCATCCTGTCGATTTGATAGGCTGAAAAATTTTTTTAAATTATTTATTTAAAAAACATTATTTTAAATTGAACTGCTCAATAAAATTTGGATACTTAACCTATCTTATTGATTTTATAATCTAATATTTCAAAGTTATTCTGGTTTTGAAATGAGATAAATGATACTTTTAAAATTTTAAGTAAAAATCAAATTTTTCATATGATGAGCTATAAAATGTTGAAAATTAAAAAATATTATAGATAATAGGAAAATATTGGCTAATTCTGTTAATATAAACTTAAATATATCTTAATCATTCATTTTTTCTTTCAATTTCATTCAAATTTAAGAGAATGCCACAAAAACCAAAACAAACATCCTGAGGCCATTTAAAGGGATATGGCATTTTTATTGCTTTACAGCAGCCACTATTTCGCAGGAAATTGCAGCCAAGCCTACTTTATCCTTCAGCAAATAGTATTGAATGGTTTACTACAATAAACCATCTGTTGTTCAATTAGAAGAATGTAAAGAATATTATAGCTATTTATGTATGAGATGAGACTATTTTCATGTGTTAAGATTTTTTGATTTAAATTAAAAAATTTATAAAAAGTACTGCTAAAATTGGGTAAATGAAGTAACAACAAATTAATAAATACGAAATATTAATAAAAATGATAATATTTCAATGAATTCATGTAATCTTTTTAATAATTATATGATGCAATAATTTTAATTTTTTGCATATTAATTAAGCTTAATTACTTAATTTGATAGTTTGTGAATATAATCATTTTTTAGCTCTTTTGGAATGCAGCAAGTTAACTAAAATAACCACCTAGAGCAAGGGTGGCCAACCTTTTATAATGATGCATCAATCTTTTCATTTTTTAGTTAAGATGCGCCATGCAAACTTATACCACTTTTCAGCCTTTTTAAAATATGGTAATATGGATATATTTAACAGTTAGATTTAGATGTATATATATATATAGATTAAATATCTCTAATAGAACATCACCACTTGGTCACCTCATTATAGTCATTAAGCCTAATCAAAGTTTAAGTTAAGCATATTATGGCTAAATAAGGTAATGTAAACTATAATCAATAGAAAATTAGAGAAAGATCAAAAAACACATTTAATATGAAATTTGAAGTTCAACAGTTTAACGAAATAATATACTGCACTATATTTGATATCTGCTATTAATTTAGTAAATGAGTCGTTGGAGTCACACGCAACAATCATGAGGCTATTTTGATCCAACGAGACTGCTCAAAGACATATCATAGTAATCCAATGATATCGGCATACACGTGACATGTGTGACCAATATCAGTGGACATCACATTACTTGTGATAATATGCCACATGGTCACTGTAATCTAATGAGATTGCTCAAATAGCATTAATCTTCCATCTTGGAATTTTATATCAAGTAATTTACTCCAATTACAATATATAAAATCAATTTCTATAATCAATACCTGTCTTTAAACCTTCCTGTGTAAATCCCCTAACAAACAAAAGTTGTTTCATAAAAATCAATTCAACAGTTCTTTCGTTATAAGTGAGCACATTCCTTACATAACCATTCTTTCATTACATATGAGCAGGTATATATATAGATAAATTGTATAAGAATTTTTTTCATTTTTCTCTGGGGTTCAGTGCACCACTTCTAATCATGCAATGTGCCACTTTTGGAACAAACATCATAGGTTGGCCACCCCTGATCTAGAGTATAAAATACTCATAACTTAAAAAATATATACTTCAAAAAATTAATTTGCATTTAAGACAGGAAAATACTAAACAAAAGCAACAAGCAAAAATGTTAAAATTTTCTCAACATTTTTTTATTTTTTGTCAAACTGTTGTCTGTTATTTAAAGACATATTAGAAAGACAGAAAAGATATTGTTTTTTTTATTATCTCAATTAGTTTTTGACTTTTAGATTATAAAAATAAATTGATTAACTTGAGAGTTAAAATACTTTAAATAAATTTTTAAATTTATTATCTTAGTAACAGTTTGTAAAGTTTTAAGAAAATTGAAAAAAAAAATAAAAAAAAAAATACAATCATGGTCTTACTGTTGTGCAGTGCAGTAATTGATGACGGCCGCCATTTGTTTTTTGTGATGTCATTCATTCATGACATATTACTTGTTAAAATGTTTTGAAACATGTAATTATTTAAGTTTATTGATAAATAATACTATTGATGTTTTATTTTAACAAAAGATATTTATTGTAACTTTAAGTATTATATTGAGGAAACCAGATAAATTATGTAAAAGACTTCATTGTATAAAAGATTGTTAGATGGCCAATGTAGATAGTCTCGTCCTCTGGTGTTGTTCTGTACTGGTGGTTCATCTTGTGACTGTGCTGTATCATTCGTCCTTTTCACTGTGTGTTGACTGTTGGTGTTCGACGTCCGATTATCTGCAGAGAAACGTATAGAAGAGGACATGTGGACTTTTGCTAGTTTTTGAAGTATCTTTTGTTTATGGTAAAATTAATTTGTGAATTGCAACTAGTATTAATAAATAGTTGTTTTATTTGATACAAATGGAGTTTTGGCCTCATGTTCAATCGCAACTCAACCAGTGGGAGTAGAATATTAACAAAGATTTTTATGGACCGACGGAAATCAATGGACCTGGGGGAAAGAGTTGCGAATCCTCAAGGACTTGGTCGTTATAAGTTCTGTATACTTTATTAATTGTATAACTAATTTTTTCTGATTTCTTGTTTTTAATTATTATCAACCAGTGGGAGTAGAATATTAACAAAGATTTTTATGGACCGACAGAAATCAATGGACCTGGGGGAAAGAGTTGCGAATCCTCAAGGACTTGGTCGTCGATCTGTATACTTTATTAATTGTATAACTAATTTTTTCTGATTTCTTGTTTTTAATTATTATAATGCATAAACTGAGTTCAGTACAATAATACAAATAGCACAGCACTTAAGCAGAAACAATCTTTATTTTGGAAATGTTTTCAACAAGACAATTGTCCTCTTCAGCCATACCAATTCACCAAATATATAGACCTCCTGTTTTGTTTATACTTTGAAAGATTATATCTGTAAGAATAAAAAAACATTTAAACAGGAGTGTATTGATGGAACAAATAGTGCTGGAAGGATAAACCACCATATGTATATTATTATTTTTTAGGTCTAATGATTTAAATCTCTGAGAATCTTAGGTCAGTACACATTTGGTGAATTGATGTAGCTGAAGAGGATGAGTCTCTTGCCAAAAGCATTTCTGAAATAAAGATTGTTCGTGCTTAAGTACTGTGCTAATTCTATTATTTTTCTAGAAAAAGTAAATAGGGATTTAAATAACTTCAGTACTTTTTTCAGCTTGTTTTACTTTGAATAAATTTCCACTTTAATAATTAATATTCACAAAATATATCAAATTTTAATATTTGATATGTTTTGTGTATATTGTAAACTTTCTATTTTCATTAATATAATATCAGATAGGAAATACTTCATCTTATAAAAAAAAATCAACTTTTCTATTTCTTATTAAAAAGATAACTTGAAATCTTTAAATTGTTATAAAAGCTTTTATAAAATTTGAGTTAAATCAATACTTTATATGAATAAACATTATGAAATTCCTGAGTAGATATAGTGATTAGGTAAATCCAACTATTATAAATATTGAAACAAATAAAAGATAAAAATTAGTTGATACTGATATTTAAAAACAACTTTAAGAAATTTATTATTCCAATTATCGAAAACTTTAATTTAAAAATATAATTAAATAATAATCAAGATATTTTGATGAGTATAATAAAACAATACTTGAAATTTTTCAGTGATATCATTGCTATGCAAAATATGGCAACCATATCATATGTCATTAATGGCAAATTATTTCTTACCTGTATATTTGAAAGAGGGAACAGATATATTTGGAAGATATAGACTATGCATGAAACAATTTTTCAGATTCACCTAATTTTTGAAAAAATATGTATAATTATAAATTAAATTAATATTACCATTTTTATGTAATTCTATAAAAACAATGCTATAAAGATATATATCATATATACTCATATGTAAACTAAGAAATTTTTACCAGAAAAAATTTTTGAAGAAAAGGTATAGGTATATATGAAGTAGTCAAAAATTGGAAAATTTTTTGTAAGATCATAAAATTTGTCATCCTAGTCATGCCACATTCCTGTCATGTCTTCATACCAGTCAAGCAATCCACCATATTTATTCTTAACAAAGATCACCTTACTAATTCTTTCCATCTTTTTTTATTTTGTAAAAAAATATACAGAAATGTATGACTATACATAATTAATATTTTTGTAGATATTTAAATATCAGTTATTGTACAAATACAATCAAAAATATATAAATCAATTGTGTTACATCATCTTTGTATTAGTAGCATGGCCTATGGTAGCAGTTGGATACACCATATTTATTTCTAAAATTGCCTACTTTTCTCAATTATATTATTAAAATTATGTGAATGTATATAAATGTTCATATTTAAATAAATTCAAAAATACTAATTTACAGGGCACTTCAAAAATAAGATCAGCAATGTATAGGTCACTCTAAAATAATAAATATGGCTGCAACTACCGTATGTATCATCATTTAATATTAAATAGAAATATAGAAATCTCCAATGTTTATAATCAATAATTTGTGCATTTCCTAATAGTTCTGATCATTTAGAAAATGTGAAATGATAATTTTGCAGCTGATTTCAGATATCAGAGTTACACTTCCAATGATTGTGTGTGTACTGGTTGGTTTTCTATTCTTATCAAATATAGAAAAATTCCAATTGCATATTTTAGTTCTGATTTTTTTATCATTTAAAATTTATTATGTATTTTTGTTGAGATTTGAAAATTATGAAAAATTTTAATATTTCTTTATTATTTTCTATCAAACAAACAATTCAATAAAACCATATTGTAAAGAAACATGATTGGGCATAAACGCAATTACATCTTGTCTACATCCAGGCTTTCTACATTTATTCATTTCTACATCATAATGTTTCAATGTTATTTTGTAAAGCTGAAATTTTGTCAAAATTATTTATTCCAATAGTGAACTGGATTTGCTTAAAATTATACAAGAAATTATCTATTTATATCAATGAGTGTCATATTGTTCTAAGTAGGGCTGAGAACTCTGTGTCGATGTTGGTAGGAGTCTGCAGTTTTAAGAGAAGTCGTGTCAGTGTCAGCAATAACTTTCTCATTGCTCATAATTTATTGGTTTTAAAATTTAAAAAATATATTAAATAACTATTTTCTTTTTCAGATGAATAAATAATTTTTTCAGTAATAAATATTGATAAAGACTTTTTGGTGAATAAATAATTTTTTCAGTAATAAATATTGAATAAAAATTGAGTCTAAAAAAATTATTTGTATGTGTTTACTGTCAGTGGAGTTGGTGTTGGCACATTTTCCTGCCGACATCCCAGCCCTGGTTCTAACACTTGAAAGTTGGGAGTCAGCTTATACATGAATATATAAATTATTTTTATTTTATGTAAAAGAAAATTCTTTGCAAGTATATTGATATACTTCTTTTGCCATATACAAATCTTTGGTTCTATATATTTATTTTTAATATAGTATAAAAATAAATATAAAAATATAACTTATAGGTAGTATAAAAATATAAAATATAAATTTAGCATATATCACAAATAAAAATCATTTACTTAACAGCAATTTAAAATAAAACTTAATAGTTAAGAATATATTAATAAAAAATTATTCTGTGTAATTTTTAAGCAATATAAGAATATTTTCAATTTTGAATATACAATAGACTCCCAATTATTTAGAGTTGGATTATCAGGATTGCAATTTAACTGGGATAATCCATAACCCAAAAGTGATGGTTAATTATCAATGTTTTATCTTAGATGTGCTACCTGAAAGATTTTTAAATGCCTCAAATTAATTTTTTTTATCTTAAATAATTAGTGATTAAAATTAGAATAAAATTAAAATTACAAATTTAGCAATAATTCTTGCTGTAAATATAAATTAATTTTGTTTCTTTTTTCAATAAATTATAGAATACTTGGATATATGTATATTATGTATATAATTTATTTATATTTTTAATATTAAATGAATATTTCTATAATTCCAATTTTCTTGAGTATTTTATGGATTATTCAGAGAATTGATTATTCTGGATAATTCATTTCTTAACTATGCCAGCTAATCAGGAGTATATTGTATCTAATTTCAATTTTAATAATATAAAATCTAAACTGCATAAATAATAGTGAAAAAAAAAACAAAAATTAAAAGATAATTAAAAATTATTTCAAAAAATTAAATAATCAAAATTCTCCAAAAACAATATAGTTCTTTTTATATGTGATATATAATTTTTAATTTTGCCAAAATTTAATTTGACAGTTATGTTAAACAATAATTCTATGCTTCACAGAGTAATAAATATTAAAAAATGAAATATTTCTATAAAAAAAAACTCTACTAAACATAAGAACACTAGAAAAATTTTGCAGCTAATGTGATACAAAAAATTATTTAACTAATTGAATCTGTACTGATTGGGGAATATTCTCCATGGGAAAAATGGCAATTTGTTTCTAAAGAGAAATTTTTTTCTACTTAATAATAATTACTACCACTTAAAAATAATTCAAACTGATGAAGAAAAATATTTAATACCAAACCAAAGATACCATATGACAAGAGGCTGAACTGTTATACTTAACAATGAATGTAATTTCCAGATACTTTAATATATATATGCATATAATATATGAGTGAATATGTATTTATTAAAATAATGCATTATTATTATTATGTAATAGTACATCAATGTGGGCCTGGAGTATCTCCAGGTCAAAGTGCTATATCGGAAACGAGTCAAGACATAGCTACTTGTGATGTTATAATTGTGTTAACTGTCTGTGTCAGTGCTGAGAAACTTTCTTACTATGTTGCATGTATTGAGTACACATATCATTAATGGTAATACTGATCGGTGACCCCCAAGTGCTGCAGGTGACAGTCAAGAATCACGCTTATGCACTAGTTTTTGATTAGCTCTCACGTAGATACATTCTTTCTCCATAGCATTTTATTATTTATGTTAATATTAGTATTTAATATTCTTTTATTATTTAAGTATGGGTGAAAAAAGACAAAAGAAAGAAGACACTGTTGGGAGTAACAAAATAAAGCAAGTTGTTGCAATTAGAGAAGAAACTTGAAATTATAAACTGTCACAAGAATTGTACTTCATTTGCTAAAATAACATATGAAAATTCAATGAATGAATCATCTGTATGAACAATTATACAGAACAAAGAAAAGATTAAACAACATGGGATGAGCAGTGCTTTTTATATGTCAAAAATGATCTTGAGAAATTGATTTTTTACAATGGAAAATGTGGAATGCCTTCTAATGATTTGGATTAAAGATTATAATCAGAAAAAGATTCTTTTGAGTCAAATGATCATCCAAGCAAAAACAACTTGTTTATATGACAAAATAAGCTTTGTAATAAACAAATTAAATTGAAATCCATTGTAAGTAGACCTCGAACAACGTTGTTTTGAATAGCATGGATGCTTCTCAGAACCAATTAACCATGCTATACAAAGTATTCCTGTAGTTAAAAAAAAATTTTCAATTCAAATATATAGTCAGCTCTTCATGAATATACTAAATAACAATTTATCTTTGTCTTTTGTTAAACTAATTGATATATGATCTTGGTCCATATAGTGACTTTAGCCAGGTATTACTTCGAGTAAAAAAACATCTAAAAAATTTTTGTTTTTCAAATGTTTGAATTTGAAAAATTTTGTTTTGGTTAATTTCCTAAGCATCTATGCTTAGGAAATTAACCGAACAACATAGCCAAACTTCCCCTGGTGGACAAAGTCTAAATTAAATTTTTCTAATGATTATTTTTGAATTAAAGCTATGGTGCCACCATCTGTTGAGTTAATAATTAAATTTAAAATTTAGTACTAAAGTGGCGCCATCTAGTAATTAATGATTATACTATAATTTTTTAAATTAAATGGATTTAATCTAAAAAATTATAGTATTTTTCAAATAAGCTTAGAAAATGCTTTAATTGAAAAATAAGCATTTGAATAAAATTTGAAATTGCAAATAATCAAGTTAAATAAGATTATTCATTCAAAAATCATTGTTCTTGTTGCTGTTTGAATAATGTTTCTGATTTCTTGTCTTTTTTTCATTTTTTGAGAAATGAGAAATTAGACTGAATATCTTGAACTCTTGTAAAACCATAAATTGTAAATATGAAAACATCTCTAAATTATAATGAAATATATATTTTAAATTATATATAAACTTTCCAAGATACTGAGACAAATAGATATATTTATGTCAATTAAGACATTAAAAGATTATCAGTAAAGGAACAAAGTATCTATTATAGAAAAGCAAATAGGAGTATTAATTTTGCAATTTAAGAAGTTTTTTAAAAATACAATGCATCCAATGTTGTGTCTGACACATTGGATGCATTGTACACAAAAACAAATAAAATGTATTCGGAGGAACAACTGCTTATCTTTAATGCGTAAAAAAACAAATAAAACTAGCACTTTTTGCAGTAAGGTAAACTTTATTTTCTCTAGTTCACAAACGTAAAGTGTTGTTATTTATTTTAAAATTAAATTTTTTTAAAAGTAAATAATAATACTTTTGAGCCTTTGGGGATACATAAACAACATGCCAAAATTCATCAAAATCAAAAATCATGCAGCGACCACCTTTGTTTAAATTTGGCTGATTTTACATTTTATATCCAGAGTAAGTCAAGAAGATTTCCAATAATTTAAAAGATGTTTCAATAGGAATGACCCTGAACAGTTAAAGGTACATCTGTGTGTGTCCCATTTATCTATCCTTTTAACTTTATTAAAAATCCTTCTAACATTAAGTCTAAGACTGCCAAGCTGTTTATTCCTCCAAGGGACCTATCATGATGCAGTCTTAACCAAACAGTTTTGATGATAGGACAAGAGAATTGCCTACTGAATCTGGTCAAGAGTCATCTCCAAATCCACCAGCAAGCAACACCTGTTTTGAATATCTCCAAGGTTAAATTTAAGATCCTATTTATAAAAAGCCCAGGTCTAAATAAGTTACTTGAATAGATAATACCTATTATATTATTGAAACAAATATATCTATGATCTGAAACAACTTATTAGATATATGCCAACTGTCAGTTAGGCCAAAAGCATTTTAGTCCCAACAATAAATCAATGACCTCTCTCCTGTTTTTTAAAAACAAAGGTTGCTTCATTGCCCTTAAAACCAAAAGGTTGGTACAGTAATGCCTTGCAAATCGACACTAATCCATTGCCGAACTAATGCCGAATTAAGAAACTGTCAGATTGCAGGACAATATTTCCCATATAAGAATATGGAAAATAGATTAATTCAATTTCAGACCCCCATCCCACTACCCTAACTTGTGAGTGAGAGAGATACAATATATTATTTATTTTACAATACGTATTTTATTATTGTATAACACACTAAATTACAAAATGCACTATTTTATACATAATACACTCAATGTAATAGCCCTTGGATGTTGGAATATAGTCTTCTTTATCCTGTTCTACCTTTGAATCTGTGAAACCTGGTTCGGCTTGCTTTACATTTCTCAGTTTGATCTGAGGTACATCCTGGAATTTTCTTCTGCAATTCTTTAAAAATTAACCTAACCTTCTCATAGATCATTGCCTGAGTCATTGGATCTCTCTTCATCTATCTTTATCTAATTCAGATGAGAAGCAACTTTTCTGTCTCTCTACTGATTAAAGATTTATTCTTGTCAGAAATCTTCATTGCTCCAGCTCCTACATCCATAATCTCATTTTTTGAGAAATTGTCCTAGGAACACCATACTTTTGAGCTACACCTGTAACTGTTTTACCTATCTACACATTTATCTATGCTCAATCAAAGTTTTCTTCTTTCCTGAATTATTCCTCTCTTCACTTCTATTTGAACTTATCCCTAAATTTCACTCAAGAAAATAATAACTACATGCATAAATTTATTTTCTGAAAAATGCAGAATTGAAAATTAAAAGAACAACATGGAAAACACCAAAGCAGCCTAACAAGAGCTGACAAATAACAAATGACATCACACAATTCCATGCACGTGCATGTGCCATCCCGTGAAACCCAACTGTCGAATTGCGAGATACCACTGGACTTACTAGAAACTCCAGCAAATACTCAACTCTGATAATCCTTGTTTCCCCAAACTATAGGTATACCCTGCATAATACACATATGTTTAATGTATTTTTGTTATAATGCACAATAATTTTTACTACCCATCCCCACTATAACATACCACTTGCCTTGTCTAGTATACTGACAGTGATGTCTAAAATTTATATTATTCTGAAACTAGCAAATGCAGTGTGATATAACATGAAAAACACCATGAAATACAATACACTATATGCTGAATGATAATTTGGTTTTTATATTTTATCACAATAAAAATACATTTCCTTTAAGGCTGGCATACTGTAGTTGAAATGTACCAATGTCACAGGATAGTTGGTTTCTGAGAGACTCCAGATACTTGGGTCATTAAAAACAGTTTCTCCAAAAATATTGATTTTATTCCATTCCTATATCTGTTTTCTAGCAAATAAAATAATTTTGATACATATTTGTTGAATTTATTGAATTTAATGTAATCCAATCCAACTTTATTATTTAAACAAAGTATCATATTTCAAAATCAAACATTTTGCTGTTGGTCAATGTCTATCATCTTATTGTTTTCTGATACTAGATTGTCTTTTCTAAATAAGTTAGGAGTCAAAAGTCATCCAGAATTTTTTGCTAATTGGGTGTGAGACTGAATACAGAGTTGACCAATAAGTCTATGTGGTTTTTGCCAATAGGGGACTGTAAGCATGCATGATTTAGTGCTTATATTACATATAAGCACTTAATCAATATTGCCAGATGGATTGTTCGATTTTCCTAATGCAAACTAAAAAATTAAATAAAATCATCACCAATATTAAAAAATTCCATTTACAG
The DNA here is from genome assembly GCA_000484575.1 of Olivierus martensii. NCBI lineage: Eukaryota > Metazoa > Arthropoda > Arachnida > Scorpiones > Buthidae > Olivierus > Olivierus martensii. Next base: position 27,458 of record AYEL01078609.1, read on the forward strand.
TATAAGAATATTATGTAATATTACTTAACCCAAACGTCAATTCTACTACATAAACAGAAAAAATATCGATGTTCATACAACATTGACCTCTAAACATTGAACATCAATGTTTTTTAAACATCGATGTTCGATTTTCAACACTAGGCCAGAGCAGTGTAGAACATTGCAGCATCTATTGACCATTTGTGTTTATTAAGCCTAGTTTTTAGTAACCACATTGTTAATTTATACATAGGCAGCACAAAATGGTGTCTAAAAACTAGGTTTAATGAACACAAACAGTCGATAGAGGCCACAACGTTCCACACTACTGTGGCCAGATCCTTTTATGAATATAATATTACAATCCACTAAAACCAAGCAAAGATTATTAAACCGATAAATAATTCTGATGATTTAAAAATTGTGGAATCCTTGGTTATACATGAATATAAGAAACGATACCACGTGATAAACAACAACCAGCTGTCAATAGTACCGCCACAGTAGTAATTTAGGAATTAATTTTGTAGTGCCTAGTTTAATTTTTTAATTATTTCTTTTTATTCGATTTTGTTTTCATATAACTTGAATTTATTTTGTAAATATTTTATACAATGTTACAATATCATTTAATTTTAAACTGTATTCTTATGAAGTTTTTTGCATTTAACATTCTATTATTTATATGTTATTTGTAAGTTGCTGAGGATGGCTTAGTAAAGCTGAAAGTTCTTCAATTTTATTAAAGTTTATTTCCACTTTTGATATGTCATTCATGATTAAGTAAGAAGTGGGATGAAATTATGCAATGTAATGCCATTCATCAAAAACATCAAGAATTAGTGACTTGCAAAGGAGTTATCTTTCATCACAATAATGCTTGACTATATACAACTGTGGAGACTTGCCAGAAATTGTTGCAGCTAGAATGGATATGTGAACACATCCTCTTTGTTCACCAGACCTTGCACTATCAGACTTTCACTTTTTTTCTTAAAGAATTATTATGAGAGAAAAAAATTCTTGATTCCAATGACAATATCAAACAGTACCTAGATCAGTTTTTTCCACAAAAGATAAGGACTTTTTTTGATCACAGAATTATGAAGCTACTAGAGAGATGGCAAAAAGTAGATGATCAAAATGATCAACACATTGTTGAATAAAGTTATGTTTTATATTAAAAATTTTTGTGTTATTTATTTAGAAAAACTACACAGATTTATTGACCAACCTAATATAATTGGATTATTATGTAAACAAACTGAGCTAGAGTTGAATCTCTATCTCAAAATTCCTTAAATATTTTAAAGATTTTTTTAATTTTAATGTATAAAGGAATACATTTTTTTGTTAACAAATGAAAAATTATGATCTTTCCTATCAAATTTAATATTTGATTAATCTTTTTCTAATATGATGCATAATATGCAAGCATATATCTTTAATTTAAAATTATATTGTGCAATAATTATCAGATCAAATCAATCTGTTATTTTCTCATTACACAAGACTATATTCTATAAAATTTTAAGCAAAATATTTTGCATTTCAGGTATGATTCCAGGGGAGATAATTTTTAGCAAAATTCAGTTTGTGATTATTTTATATATTTAATAGAAATTTGCATAATTTCTTTTATTTTCTAATCAGTATAGAGTATTTTACTAAAATATATCCATAATACAGATATATAAATGCAACATTTTTTTAAAAACTTGATAATGTAAAAAGTGGGTATGTTCAAAAAAAAAAAAATAATTCAGAAAAAATTAACTATTAGAGATATATGGCTGTTTATTGAAATATATAAAGCCATATATTATACTATCCTATAAGATGAAAACAGCAAATTTAAAAAATATATTAAATATAAAAGAAAAAGTTTGGGAGAAATAATATTCAAACAAATTAGGTTAGATAGTTTCTCAAAAAAACTACTGAATTTTTTTTCTGAAATCATAAATGCAATGCAAAATATGCTTATTGGAATTGAATCCAATCTGAAAATTCAGAAGGTACAGAATTTTTGAAAATTTTTGCATAACCTTGAAAATTTTTTCACCATATAATAATAGGTGGCACGGTTTCCCTGAGACACCAGTGAATTATACTGTGTATAATTCACTGGTGTATATAATTATACTCTCTATACTGGAGTATATAATTATACTCTCTAGTAGCTATCATGAAATAAAGTTATATTTCATGATTTTTTCATTTTTTATAACTTCAGCAAGACCCCATTTAACATGGGGAATATGTTCCAAAGAAGCAAAGTGCTATATGAAACAGCATTAAAAGAAGTCATCTTAACACACAAATAATGGGATAGATGAAACAGGGCACTGAATAAAAAAATATACATACCATTTTTTTTCCTTAATTTTGTAACATGTATTATTACATTAAGTATAGACATTTTTTTATTGCTAATATTAATAACTAATATAGAGCACAATTGGCAGTAGTGACTTCCAAACTATTTTATTTCGCAAACGAAGTACTTTTGGGCTATCCACTAGACCATCTTCAGCGTTATATTAACTTACAAAGAACACAAAAAGAATATAATATTTAGTCCAAAAATTTTAATCTTTCTAACTGCTACTTAATATGATAATCCTTTAAGCACAAGCACTTCTGCAGTTATATTTCGTTTACTATTTTATTAAAATTACAAGCTTAAAAACGTTTTCGGTAACTTTGCTACCATCCTCAGTTAACAAGGTTAATGGAACTACATCGTAAAATTCAAATAGAATACAATAAATTCAAATAAAATTGTATTTTATTTGAATTTTACGATGTAGTCCCATTAACCTTGTTAACTGAGGATGGTAGCAAAGTTACCGAAAACGTTTTAAGTTTGTAGTTTTAATAAAATAGTAAACGAAATATAACTGCAGAAGTGCTTGTGCTTAAAGAATACAATATTTGTTCTTGTAATTCAAATTTAAAAATTATTTCCATATGTCGAATCCTTAACATTTATAGATTATTTACATATAAAGTTTCCTAAACATATTTATATTGTATTGCGATACACATTTTATATTTACTATAATTTGTAATAAAGTATTAATAATATACAAATTTCATTTATTATGAAATATGTATTTTAAACATATAACGGACTTTTTTAAAAGGTTCCAATCGATTATTAAAAAAGTCAGTTACATGTTTTGGCTATTTAAATCTGAATCAAATACCAACACGGTTTTAGACACCCAAGTTGATGTGTGTTTACAGTTATGCGTTGATGTACGATATGTCGTTTTTCACCACGAATGTGTAAACAGGAGGGAAAATCTACCTTATAAGTTGGTCTTGTAAAAAGTACGTATTAAACCTGATGATGACCCTGAAGGAGTGTTGAAAATGTTTGTCAAAATAAAGTAATTTCTGTAATCTTGTGCTAGTTTTTAAGTGTAACTGATTTATTTTCATATTTTTTACATTGTTGTTCATCATCTAAATTAATAACTTACCAGGAATTGTGTTTCATACCATCATCAAGCCAACCGCCGAATTATCGTGACCACTTTTAAATCATATCATCATCAAACCAACCGCCAAATCAAAACCAAAATAGCGAAGTCTCATACCATCATCAAAATCGAAACCAAAATAGCAAATCGAAAGCGGTTATCATCATCAAACTAACTGCCAAATCAAAACCAAAATAGCGAATCACATCATTGTTCATCATCTAAATTAATAACCTACCAGGAATTGCATCTCATACCATCATCAAACCAACTGCCAAATCGTCACAGGAATTGCGTCTCATATCATCATCAAACCAACCGCCAAATCAAAAGGAATTATGTCGTCTCAAACCATCATCAAAACCAACTGCCAAGCAAAACTAAAATAGCGAATCATAAGCGGAAGTTGAGCACTGCCTGGCCGCCAATTCTGGGTCAAGAATTGAGTGGATAGTCCTATTTGCGATTAAGCATTGCAGCTTTATTGAATCAGTAACCTTTGTAATTTTTTTAATTTTATAATCAAGACCAGATAAGTATAAAAGAAAAATGAATTATTATATACCTCTTGTGTGTACTGATTTGCTTTTAATACTTGAAAGCAGATAGAATTTCTAATTAATTCTAAAGGTAATTGTACCAAACCACTCTCATTTTTATGTTGTTGAGGAAATGCAGTGATCCAGATGAGTAAACAATCTTCAGGAAGATTTTTACGTAAAACTTTCATCAATTTATTCAGACCATTTTTGTAATTTTTAACTTCCGATTCAAACCATCTGGTTATAAAAAATATATTTATATATATATCGG
>AYEL01078611.1:0-11696 GCA_000484575.1 Olivierus martensii
TCAATGCTGAGAAACTTTCTTACTATGTTGCATGTATTGAGTAGTAATGCTTTTTGTACTGTTATGTATGTCTTGGGATGTAGATCTAATGTTTTGAGGCTTTTGTGTAGTGTGTGAGGGATTACTCTTGTGGAGGAGAGAATGATGGGTACTATGACTACCTTTTGCATTCTCCAGAGACACTTAATTTCTTGTGAGAGTTCTGTGTATTTGCTAATTTTTTGGATGAATGCATCCTGGATGTTGCCTGTGTCTGGTATTGAGATGTCTATAATGTAGGTAACTTTGTTTTGCTTGTCTATGAGAGTGATGTCTGGTTTGTGGTGTATGGTTTTGTCTGTTAGGATTGTTTTGTCGTAATACTTGTGTGTTGAGTTTTCTAGGATTGTGTCTAGTATGTATTTGTAGTATGGTGTAAGTGTGTTTATTAATTTGTATTTGGTTGCAAGCTTTTGGTGTATTATGTTTGCTACTTGGTTGTGTCTGTGCAGGTAATCTGTTTGTGCGAGCAGCTTGCAACCAGACGTAGTGTGTTGAATTGTTTCGGGTACTATGTGGCATTTCCTACAAGTGTTGTTTGTTAATGTGCTGTCCTTTAATATGTATTTTCTGTAGTTTTTTGTGTTTATTACCTGGTCTTGTATTATTAATATAAAACCTTCTGTTTCAGTAAATAGATCCCCCCTGACTAACCAGCTGTTTGACGCTTTAGTGTCAATGAAGTGTTTCTGAAGGTCGTGTGGGTATCTGCCATGGAGTTCCTTTCTGCACAAGGATGTTTTCTTTTCTTGTATGTGTGCAGTGTTGTCTATTTGGTATGGAATGTTGTTTTGAGGATTTAATGGTGTTATGTTTCTATCTGCCAAGACAATAGCTTTATGTAGTTGTGATGTATGTTGTTTTTTATGGAAGAACTCTCTCAGATTATAGATCTGTCTATTGTGTAACTGTGGGATGTCAATAAGGCCACGTCCTCCTTCCTTGTGTGGGAGAGAAGTTCGTTCTATGGCAGATTTCAGGTGATGGTACTGATATTTTGTGTTTATTATTATTATTATTATTATTATTATTATTAAATAATAAATAACAGTAAAACTTTAAAATTTATATTTAATAATAATTACCCTATACTAAAAATAACAAAAATAAAACAGTGTATACTTGCAGCCAATCATCTACTATACAGATGTATAGAACAATATATAAAATTTTTTTAGATATTCTAAGTTATACAGTACAATATTTACAAATTTTTAAGATAAAAAACTTTGAAATTCAATTACCGGTATATTAGATGAGCAATGATAAAAATATTATAGTATTGTAATAAATCAATCCACACTAATTAAATTTTTTAGATGCAAATTATAAACTGCACTATAGTGTCCTGTACCTAATACCCATTATTTGTGGTATTTCCTGGTTAATTCTATTAAGATACTTTTTAAATTGGTTTAAAATTTGCTGATATATAACTGATTTATTAAAAATATTAAATAAATATAAATACATTATGAATTTTTTTGTCTTAGAAATAATTAAAATATTTAGAAATTGTAAATACTACATCATCAAAGCCATATTTCAGGGAGAATTTATGGGAAATAAACCATTTCTAAATTATTAAAGGTTAAAACAAAATTATAGATTTCCTTTTTAATGATTCTATGCTAGCCAAACTTCCCCCAGCGGTTATTTTTTGTATTAACTGCCAAATTAATAATTATTTTAAAATTACGCTTTGTGCCATATCATCTATCGGATTAATAATTAATAAATTTAATTTAGGCTAAGGTGGCGCCATATATTATTTAATAATTGAACTATTAACTTTTACTAATTTCCCGAAATTAAAAATTTGCCTTGGCCTGGAATCGAATCCGGGATTTCCTTACCGTCCCGATACCTTAGGCATCGGGATGGTAACCCGAAGAGAGAGAGAGAATGAGAGAATGAGAGAGAGAGAGAAAGAGAGAGATGAGATTATACTAAGAAATTTAATCCTTTAAAGAACGAAAAATAAAATAAGAGTATAAGAAAGTAAGAGGATATAAAATGAAGTAGACTAGTTTGCTAGTGATAGAAAACATTCCTTTAGTTATAATAAAAAGTTTTTTTGTAGTGCCAGACTGGTTTATCTTTACTTGACAAAACTGGTAGAATATTTACAACTTTAGAAGAAAAGAATTCTCCAAAGTTCTAAATATTTGTCCAAAAATGTGAGAGATCATTAATTGAAAGAAGAAGCACTCTTTAGTATCTCTTATAATAGATAGGTTATAATGGGGAAAATTATGTTCCCACCACAATGAAATATACATTATCAAAATAATTATCAAGAGAAATGCTGTTAAAAATTTATCAAATAAAATTTTCTAGTTAATTACATTCTAACAAGCATTCCTATTAATATATCAATAGGAATGCCCTATCAATTCCTATCAATAGGAATAGCCTGATCACTTAAAAGTCCAAAAATTTTTGACTACAATAAATTGTAAACTACAAATATAAAATTTAATTTCTCTTGATCAAATGTATGTATGTGCCATATATAATCACATATAAGCTGAAAAATTTCTGAAGAAAATTAAGTTATTTATTTATTAAGGGAAAATCAGCTAAAAATTAAAATTTTTTTGTTAATATTTGTAAGATTATCTATTCAAGTTGCCATCCTTCAACATGTTTTAGTACTAGCTACATTATCTGCCACATTTATTCTTAACAAAATATGATCATCTCATTGATTTTATTAAATGACAATTTATAAATAACTAGCAATCATTTGGCAGTTATAGAGCCTATAACAAAATTACAGTTCTAAATAAATACCCAATTTCTCACATCTAGGACTTTGTTTTTACATATGAGTTTTATACATTCTTTTCCAGAGTGGACCTAATTTGAGCACATCATATTCTAATTAATAGGAAGAGCATAACAAAAGCAGCAATTGTAATCTCAGTTTATCTATTTATCTTTATATGTAGTAGTGCAGACATACTAGTGATTTATGCATAAGATTCTTAAGTGCTTAGATTTCCATTTCATATATTCAGATAATAAAAGTTATTATTATTATATTTCAGAAGTTGTGGTAAAATATCTCTTCAAACTAAATATCAGTTAACTAAACACTATTTTACAATAGATGTGGTGAATTATATACATAATGTATATATAATTGTTAGATATAAGAGAGAATTCTTTAAACATAATAGACTTGCATTCTTATTAATCATAGAAGAAATCAGAAACTATTGTATTTTCTTTCTCTAGTTTTAAAATTAGCTAAATTTGAGAATGAAAAATATTAATCTGATTTGAATAAATAAATATACAAGGTGTGATCAAAAAATACCGGGACTATCATTATAAAAACTTTATTTTTAAACAATACTTTATTTAAATAGTATCTCCTTCAAAATATGACCCTTCTGCACGTATGCAACGCACAAACCGATTTTTCCAGTCCTTGAAGGAAAAGGTAATTGTACCAAACCACTCTCATTTTTATGTTGTTGAGGAAATGCAGTGATCCAGATGAGTAAACAATCTTCAGGAAGATTTTTACGTAAAACTTTCATCAATTTATTCAGACCATTTTTGTAATTTTTAACTTCCGATTCAAACCATCTGGTTATAAAAAATATATTTATATATATATTAAAAATTTTTTTCAAATAACTTATAATGATAAAATTTTTGTAAATACAAATGTATAATGTTCTACATTATACGTCTGTTTTCTCTATTTATATATATATATACACACACTGATGATAATGTATTAATGCAATTTGTTCATATCAGTTTAAATACTTTATAATGTAATGATAAAAAAATAAAATAAAACTTAACCTTGATATTCCCTTAAGACAAAAATTGATTAAAATTATATCTGGGAGATCATATTTTATATTCATAAAAACATTTTTTATGTATAAATTATATACTTCTTTAACAAGATAAAAATGGAAATGAATATAAGGCGTATGATAAAGCCGTTCTTGATAATATCCGCTGCTGTTTGCAACTAAAACATCTCCAAGAAAGGATTCTTTCATCTGAAAAAATTACAGTCAAATGAAACAAGTTCTACTAAAAATTATATTATTATATAGTTAATCAGGATTATACATAAAAATATAATTTTTTTTTATCATTAAAATCAGAAAATTACTTTTAAAACAAATAATTATGTAATGTTAACTTTTTTGTTGTGAAAATTAAGTATATTTCTGAAAATATAAAGCTAAAAATGTAAAATAATTACTAACAAAAATTTGTACAGTTATACACTAACTAGGGGAATAACATTAAACCAAATCAACTCCTAATGTAATAATTCCCAATTAAACTGTAATTTTAATGATTAATTTTTTTTTTTAAATCAAGGCTATGGTGCCATCATCTGTTGAGTTAATAATTAATCAATTTTTAAATTTGAACTAATGTGGCGCCATCCAGTAATTAATAATTAGATTATAATTTTTAAATTAATTTTCCCAAAATAAAATTTTGCCAGTGTACCAGAATCAAACCGGGATCTTTAGGATAGTGCCCCAATATCCTAAAGATCCCGGATATGTAAATTACGACAGCATCCAGCAGAATTCCATTTCAGGAAGCTTCAGGATAATGATTATTTTTGGAAACTTATCAGACAAGGTAGATAGTAACACACTCGGGCAGGCTATGTATGTAGCTATGAGCCCTCGTGACAAACTTGGGCGACAGACCTGGCTCAAGTCAAACAATATACACTAATTGAAATATATATAACCAAACTGCAGCTCTTTGGTACCTTCACTGTGGCTCCATATCATGAAAGTCAATAATTAATAAGGAGCAAATACCTGTTTAATTTTTTAAAATAATACATTTGCAATATGTTCATTTATTGTAAAAAGTAGTATACATCTATCTGAAAGAGATGCATATGAGATATATAATAAACAATTTTTGAAACCATTATTATTGACTAACCAAGAAAATTAATGTGGCTCTCATTGATCCAGAAAGAAACTGATCACAGTTCTCAAGTATTTATGATTCTCTATGTGACTCGTAGTGACAAAATTTGGCACCCCTGGTATATAACATTAAACCAAACACCTTAAAATTATATTCTCATCTTCATTTCAAATTCATGTTATGATGTTCTACATTTGAATCAGTCATTGCTGTTTTAAATTCATTTATGACAATTTCATCTTCCAATGCAATAAAGATGTCATTGACATATCTCTTATATAATTTAATATATGGAACAAATCTAGGTATAACTGTTTCTTCTTTTAGTCAAAATATATAAGAGATATATTGATGACATCTTTATTGAATAGGAAGATGAAATCAACATAAATGAATTTAAAACAGCAATGACTGATCCAACATTAGGTCTAAATTTAGAACTTGAGCAAGATAGTATACAATGTTCATTTCCTAGACATCATCATCATTATTGACAGATCATCATAATATATATACTCCCATCCAGGGGTGCCGAGAGGCTGGGGAAGAGGGGACAAATTCCCTGGGCCTGTAGAAGATTGAAGGGCCGTGGCCACTTCCTAACAATAAGAATTTATTATATATATGGGCCCAAAACCTGGTTCGTACCGGGGCCTGGGATTTCACTCGGCACCACTGCTCCCATCTTCATTCCAAATTCATCATCTAATAACTTATCTTAATTTACTGCTCTCGGCACCACCTTTACAATTCTCTCAAACATGCTTCACTCTTTACAATTGTAATATACAGATACAATCGCTGAGATCAATATTATTTTTAAATAAGTAAAAGCACATGGTTGTAACAACTTTTTATAAACATTCTGGATCGTGTTAAATATCTACAGAACAACAACTAAAATAGCTCTGTATTTGCTATGGTAAATACAGAGCTATTAAGTTCTCCTCAGAGCTGGTAAGTTCCCCATTAATGAAGACTAAACACAAAGTTGAAAATATCACTGGTTTCAAGATTGTTGTTAAAAAATTTAACAACATATTTAATCTTTTTTGTAATGATAAATATCTGCTCAAGCCTCTAAGAAATCCTGTTTCTACACCATTTTTTGCCATTGTTGTTGTTGTTTTTGTAAAGGTTTGTGGTACAAAAGTCACCTGGGCTATGATGTGTCAAACACAACATTATATAGTCTCATGTTAATATAAAATAACAAAAGGGACAACATGAGAGTTGACTGAATCCTGCATATACTGCAATCATTCTTTATAGTAACATCAATCTTAACAAAGATGAAAATTACATCAGCTTTACTAGAAGAAACTTATCTCAAAAAAACTAAAAGAGTACAAAAAAGCATTATGAAAAGTTCAATAGCTAGAGCATTATCAATGAAAGCCTTAGAACATAATATTACATCTGTTGGTACAAAGCCAAAATTATACAGAAAATCAATCTTTGAGATGAAGGTTATATAGCTAAAGCCTGCAAATTCAACATAAAGCAAAAATGAAAGTTATTGTCAACACACAGGAATCAGAAGCACTTTCCATTCCCTAAATGTGTTTAACCCTCACACCATGTGACTTATCTTGTTAATTTTCTTTTTCTTTCAAATCTAACAGCTAAAGATGATCCTTGAATGGCTCAAAACATTTCAAATTAATTCTTGTTTTTTCTGCTGTTTCATTTTTTTATAGTTATTGTTGTATTCTAATTGAGATGCAATTATAATTCAAATCACTAGGAAAAATCATATATGGGTAGTCCTCAACTTATGACTCCTTGATTTATGACAATGTCATCTATAAATTTTATTATTGATCAATGCAATTGACCTGGGTTTAATTTCCAGATTATATGTCTGATATATGGAAAATGTCATTTTTTTGTATGTGATTCTTGTAATTTTGTGTTCTTTATGTTTATTAAGATAATATTTAGTATCCTAGTAAACATTACTAATGAGAAATCCATAAATTTTTGGCATTTCAAACTTTTGATCATTTCAGATTTATAAACAGCAAGATTTGAAATTTTTGATACTGAATTCTGTTGTAAGTAGAGGATTACCTTAATTACAGTGACATCATATGTGTCAGATTGCAATTATAATGTTCATTTACTGAAAGACTGTTCAGTTAAAAATGCAATCTAATAAGTATAAGAAAAAAGACCATTATTTCAAACTTTGTTTTATTAAGCATTGGAGAAGAGATCAATAATCTATGGCAACATCTTATCTGACCATTTAGAATTCACCAATCCAAATGATATTTTCATTGATATTATAATATGAAACTACAATATGCAAACAGCAATATCAAAGTAACGAACAATATTCAGTCCCAGAAGCTTAGAATCAATGTTCCCTCCGAATTATGTGCATATGTGAATTATGAAACAAATGCAAATAGAAAATTGAATTGCATACAACAATCAAATTTCAAAGAATATTTTGGAAATAAAAAGAAACAAGATTGTTTATTAATGTTAGAAAGTTCACTACCTTCCAATGAGCAACAAACAGCATAAGAAAGATGTCAATGAATTCAGATATAATACAGCACTTGCCAGCAGAACAGTCAGTCACAATGTAAATGTTGTCAAGCATCGTAATGCAAATAGAGCCAGAAAAATGAAAGATACTGGAAGTAACAAGAATATATGAAATAAAAAAGGAGAACCATGTAGTAAACCAATTAGAGTCAATATTCATTGATAATGCTGGAAACAGGTCGAGAAAAGTAAAAGATTAGCAACAAATATCACTGTACACAGAAAATATTTTAAAAATTTTATTTTATAAGATTTATTTTTATTATTATAGTTGCAATTTTTGATCTACTAATTTTACTAAATGATCAAAATATCAAATTTTTAGATATATTGATCATTTAGAATGGTTACCATAGAATTAAAACTAATAGACATCGATTTGTTTTATAGAAACATGAATGTTGTGTAATTCGGAAAAATTTTAATTTTTGGAATGTACTTATAAAGCGGAAAGTTTGACAGTACATTTAGTTGTTGTGTCTGGTAATTTTTGCATAGATTTATACATTATATACTGTGAATTTAAGGAGGAATGGCAACATTCAATTTTTTTATAAAATTTTGAAGTTTGAAGTTGAAATTTTCGCACAGATTACTGAAGAGGCCAAACAAAATAGGCTAAAATGCATTTTATGAACTGTGTTGAATTTTTTGATAAAGTAGAATAATGTATAAATTTTAGTTTTTTAATAGTGTTAAGTTATAAATTGTAAAAGTTTATTATTATATATAGAAAAAAAAAATGTTGTAATTTATTTCTTGGCATTCACATAGAATCTGCAAAATAAGGTGAATAAAAAATCTGTAATAAAGAAAACAGATAAAGAAACTTAGTTTCAATAGATTTGAAAAAAAAAAAATTTACTAAATTAGTTTGTTAGTAGCACATTATAAATTATTAATACAAAGTAAGTTTACTTACAGTCATCATCTGTGCTTTACTATTTTTGGCTATTATGTACAAGAAACATAGCCAATACAATAAGTATTTTTTTAATTTTTGAATCAAATCTGCAGAACTCATATGTTGTTCTGTTCAATTATTTGTGTTTAATTCTTAATGTTATTGTTATTAAGTCTTACATAATATGTGTTAAATATATGTAAAAACCAGGGCTCAAAATAACAGTTGCCAGCTTGCCATTGGCAACTTAGAAATTGCAGCTGGCAAGTGTGATGAGATAATTTTGGAAATATTTAATTAATACATTCCACAATTTATTTTCATGAATTTTTCTGTATAGTCTGTCTCTGATGATAAAAATTCTATAGTGCCTGTAGTTTACAAAAGAGGGAGCCACTTTGAAAGGGCTAAACCATTTGTTTTAGGGTGTGTTCAGCAAACGCCGGAAACAAAAGCAGTGCACACTTGGGTCATTTTCAGGAGACTTCCAAGCGAGTCGCTAGGCATTTTCTAAGCACCTGGATGACATCAGAGATAATATTTCTAGCTAGCTTATAATGCTGAGACTTTTTCAAGCTAGCTTCCTCGCTAGCAAAGATGGCAGCTCCATAAGCAACATAGATTTGTGTGTGATGAGCGACATGTTTGTTACTTTAAGTGTTAAAGATCTGGAAATACTTCCGGATGATTAAAAAAACCGATAAGCACAGGAAATAATGTTTTAACTTTTTAAAATACTAAAGTTTTATTGTTTTTAACTTTCCATGGAACCTTGTTTCTTACAATCACAATGAAGGTTAAGAATCACAAGCCAGTGAAAAAACAGCTTCATTTTTAAAATTTTTAACACTTGAATACTATCTATCTTAAAATTTTAATAAATTAGAGATGAATTCAAAAACTTTTATTACAAATAAAGCATATGTACTTCTTTGCTGTAGTAATATAGGTCTATTATTAAATCCATTAAATTCAGAAAACACCCAAATTGTAAGAATTCATTCTCTTTAGATTCCAAATCTAAAAATTATAAATAAGTCATAATCGCTGTAACTGCTGCTACTTTACTGGCAATCTCCTTGTTTACTGGATGCCACCATTTTCTTTAGCACTCTGGCACGTTTTCTGTTTGCTCCCTAACTTATGACGTATTCCTAGCACTTCCCCCTCGCTTTGGGATTTACATCAACATTTGCTCCCAGCATTTGCCGAACACGTCCTTAGATAAATGGCAATAGCTGACAGGTGAAAAATAAAGGTTGCCTCGTTTGGTGATTGACCAATCATATAGCTCAACCAGTTTTGACGTCATCAGGAGACTTGACAAAGGCCTTGCAGACTTTCTTATTATCAATAAAACCATTGATATGTATCATTGATTAAAACTCAAGCATATACTTTTTTTCCTACTGCAATTTGTATTTTTGAATTCTGTTCTATCAATAGAATACTGTATATGTTTGACTGATGATGGCTACTGAATAGTCAAAAACGTTATCGAAATAAATTGGTATTTTAATCTCCTACTTTTGTGCTTTAGTAATTTTAATTTTATTAATAGTAGGATGAATCATTATATAAAAATCCAAAACAAAACTAAATACCTTCACACATCTGCTGTTACCATTTACCTAAAAGGAATGGTTTAGCCTTTTCCAAGTGGCTCCCTCTTTTGTGAATCAGAGGCACTACAGAATTTTTCTTGTCAGAGATGGACTATAACATAGTTATGTTTTATTTACACTTGTGCCATACTTTGTCTCTGAACATAAAATAAATTTTTACATTACATGATTTATGGTTCATAGCTACATAAAATACTAAAGCAGCAGGTTTGTGGTTGATCTCAATGGCACAATTCTTCCAAAAGATGATTCTAGAATTCTTGAAGGTTAAGATAGTTAACTGTAAAATAGTCAGAGCAATTGAGAGATCATTCTAGATTTTTTTAAAGTCCAAAAATTATGACAAGTAGTTGCAGGACAATCTCAAGCTAATAGTAAGGGTATATTTAACATTCAACCTAGTAAACTATAATTTTGGAGTAGCAAAAATAAAATTACTGAATATTATTATTGATGAGGAAGTGATTCATATTGATAATTCAAGAATGAAAGTAATCACAAATATGTGTATTTATCTCACTACAGATGTAAGACTATGTATATTATATTATATGGGACATTTCATACCTCTTCTCACTACAAAAAGCCATTCATTTGATCTTTTGAGTCCTTTGAATCCTTTCATTTGTGGAAGAAGCTCAAGAAAGCATTTTCCCAGAACTGAAAAAAGAGCTCTAGTAGTTACAAGATAAAGCAAATAAATATGTAAGTTATTTTTCATAATAAATCAATATAAATTATTTTTGAAATTTCGGAGTTATATAAAATAAAAAAAATGTAAAAAATAATGATGGATTCTGATTAATTCTTTTACACTTAAAACTTAAAATAATAATGGAAAACTTATTTCATATTAAATAATATAGGATCAAGCAATAAAACACACATCTGTTATGATCTAAGATTGCCTTGATTATAATACTCAGATATAAAGTCACAAATATTGTGATCCATCCAATGATGTTATAACAAAGTCTACTTTAACCCGATGAGTGCTATTAGCTAAACCTAATTAATTAATACGGAAAAAAAAAACAAAAAAATTAAAATTGTGAAATCTCGTTTAATTTTCATTGAAATTTTTAGAATTTATTACGTTTTTTATTGTGATTCTGACAATGTAACAAATTTTATTGAATTTAATTTCTGCTTAAATAACTGCTTAAGTAGTGCTGTATTGTCTTTACTAATAATTATACTCCGGTAAAAGCAGTATAAAAGAAGAATCTTAGAATTTAATTTCTTTCACAATTTTTCGTTCATTATGAGATCGGAGAAAAAACAATTTTTTTACATGAAATCTTAGCCATCTAATGAAATGTTTGATATTTTCTGATAGCAGCAAGTCTTATGAATTTATTAAGACATAAACCAAGAAAATCGAATAATATTTTAAAAAATTATCGATAAAAAACCAATTCATATGCAAATTATAATTAATTTAGTTAGTTAATTAGTCAAAAAGTGATAAAATTTTATTAAATTATTGGATTTTTTTAATAAAATATATTTATTGATATATTTTCTCTTCATTTCAATAATTTCTATTTTAATTAATATAAAAGAAGAATCTTAGTTGTTAAGTTGAGCCAGCTTTAAATGTGCTTTAAGGACTGCTTAAGTAGTGC
>AYEL01078613.1:0-14040 GCA_000484575.1 Olivierus martensii
TCGTAGTTGAACTCGATCTCGATCCTGTTTGGTGAATACGGCCGTAAGAGATTTAAAATAGTTTTTAAAATAATGATGATTTGACCAATGAATTCAAAGTATCGTTAAACTAGCAGACGAAGTTGTATTTTTGCCGTTAGGTAAATATGGTGGCGCTTTAAGGCGAATTTTTATACTACCTATAGTCGCCTCCACATAAGTTGGCCGAGAGTATGACGTCATTTCTGACGCCAGCCAATAGACGTTAACGGGAAGTAAATCGCTTAGTTATTCCATGAAATATCTGCTTTGGTTATCGAAACGTTGTTTTCGTATTTATACGTTATATATTTAGTTTCTAATCAGATTGCTTATTTATATTCATTATTTTATGTATAAATTAATAATTTTATTGTAATTTCTGATATTGTGATATAAAAAACTAAAATATTTATGATTAAATTATATCTCACGTGTAACAGAAAAGAATACAAAATGTTAAATTAATTATTATTATATAAAAAGTTGATTATACTTCACTATATACTCTGCTTTCACACAAATTTGTTGACTACGTTTTCTGATTGAATTAATCACACAAATACATTAACAACTTTCTATACTTACAGAAAATTTTTCTTCGTACTCCCTAATATAAACAATCTTGATAAAAAAAAAATAATCCAAAACAATGAAATGAATTAAATACGAGAATATGCAACGCCAGACATGCATTTTATGAACTGAATCAAATGAAATAGCCACTAAATAATTCAGACCCTCTTTTCGACAGCATAATGTTTTTCTAGATGAGTAAAAATATTGGGTGAATTGTAAATTCAAACGAACAAGAAGTAAAAAAGTTAGTAAATAACAGTTTATTAGGGAACGTTTTCGGTTACTTGCTTGCAAATAGTCTGTTGTTAGAGGCGAAACTACCCTGTAGGAGAAACAGCAAACAACAGACTATTTCTTTTCTGGATAAAAAAATCTTGTGAAAATAAGATTCATGAAAATATTTTTAATAAATTTAGGCTTATCTGATAATTGGAATTAAGATTCTTGTAAATAAAAAAAAAAAAGACTTTCATAGTAAAACTTGAAGGCAGATAATTATGTTTAAATAATTTAGAGAGTTTTGATTTGATATCCTAAAAGTTTGGTTCAAATATAATATAGATCATCATTAAAAACTAGAAATATTAAATTAAGCGAGATAAAAGTCAGAATTTAATCTTAAACGTGCTGTATTAATGTATATTATATTTTACTAACAAATAATGCACCATTTAGTTTCAATAAATTTTAAAGTTGTTTATCGGTTTTTCTTAATGATTTAAATTTTTATTCAAATTTCATAAATTTTAAATAATAAAATTTCTGCAAAAATTACTTTCAAAATCAGCACTGTTTGTTGATAGGTACATACAGTGACTCTCATGGTTATTCGTACGAATAGTGAAATCTTTATTTATCCGTAATTAAAAATATATAAAAGTAATTCATCGTGTTTATTTTATTATTAATAATTTATTTATCCTGTCAAAAGGAAATTTAGAAAAAATTAGCTTAAAACTAAAATGCTGCGATGTTTCCTTTAAATATTTTTTATAAATTAATTTATGCCATTTTTTAAGCTAATTTTTTCTAAATTTCCTTTTGACAGGATAAATAAATTATTAATAATAAAATAAACACGATGAATTACTTTTATATATTTTTAATTACGGATAAATAAAGATTTCACTATTCGTACGAATAACCATGAGAGTCACTGTATATGCTATGATTTATATATTACTGTATATCTTTTCTTTTAAATGTTTCTATTTTTTGCTATTTAATCTAACTTGTGGAAATTTATTTTAGTATTGTTATCATTAATTAACAGAACTGTTACTTATCATTCCATATATGTTGAATAAAAAAATGAAATCATAATATCCAGAATTTTTAAAAAATATTTAATGGAAATCTCATAGCGAATTGATAATTATAGAACGGAAATTTTTTATTACCCATGTTTCTATTAAAAGATTTATTATTAAATTAATAAATTTAAATTAAAAATTAAATGTAAGATATTTTGTTAAAATATCTCAACTGTTCAAATATTTAACCTACACTAAAATTTATGCTAAAAAAATTGTTAGGTGAATTAGTTTTTTTCCATGAAGAAAATTCAGTGCTGAAGTGAATCAAGTCCAATATATAAATTATTTTAAATAAATTTCACTTCAAGTAAAGTCAATTATTTTATTATTATTATCTATTTATTTATTAGTAGTTCTGTATAGAAAGTTCTACGCAGTTTTGAAAAGATTAAGCGATTTATTCTATGAAAAATAATAAAACTGGATTTCACAAATTCCAATTTTATAGATTTAATTCGGCATAAAATCACTCATTTAGGAATAACAGGAAAAAAAACAGACACTAAATATCGTGGTGGTGATCTCATCCCATCATAAATTGTATAGAATACTGAACTAGTATTGTATAAATACTAAATTTGAATCCTTTAATAACATTATGTTAAATTAACTCATCTCACTATCTGCGAGATAAGTTTACTTTTACTATTATACTAAATTAAGTTAAAAGTAAAATTAGCGAATTTACTTCTGGGATAGAGCAGCTGAAAGTTATGAGGCTGCCATCCGACAAGTACAATCTAAATTATGATTGCTGGGTTATTTAGATATAAAATATTTCTAAGTACTTATAGAAATATACTCTTTGGTTTTTTTACTCTTGTTATAAGGTGCAATATTAAAAAATATGATTATATTATTTTCAACAGCATGATCTATTATTTTCATCTCATCTATAAAAGTTATGACGAAAACAAACATCTCATAGTGATTTTTATAAGCTTAATTTTCCTTTTAGGAAAAAATTTACACTAAATGAATTTAAACTTCATATCAAAAAATTTCTTTTTTTTTTTTTACTTTTACAAAGACAGTTGAAACAGCAATATCAAACAAGCTAAATCCTAATTCTTTAAAAGTAACCAGCGATATTTGGATCTCTGTTATCATCGTTCGAAGATAGTGATGCCCAATTATTCTTCAATAATAAATTTTTAACCTGATTTCAATAAAAGAAAAGTAAATTTATAAGATCATCAAATATCTATTCTTATATCTAATTTTAGAACCAATTGACACATTATAAAATTTTGAAAAAAAAAAAAAAAAATCATTCTACTGAAGTGACCTAATGCTGAAATTATTTACAATCATTGCTAAGCGGCAAGTGTGGAAAGTGATAGCTGACATTGAAAGTATACAAAATACAGAAAATTATACAGTATATTAGATGAGAAACCTCTGAGATATATCATAATACAGGGCGATTCAAAAAGATTGTGCCAAAATTTACAGACTCGTAGAGGATAAAATTCTGAGTAAAAAAGTCTAGTCTCGTTCTTTTAATTTGAGGCTCCGTTTAAAAGCTATAACGCATAAAAGTTTCGTGACATCATTTCCGGATCAGTCAAAAACTATTTTTTAAATGTGCTTATTTATATTTTAAAAATAATCTATACATTTTAATTGCTTAAAAACTATCCTAAAAAAATTGAGCATCGAGAACAGATTGTTTATTAAATTAACGACTGATTATTTAAATGAAACGTAACTGTTTTACAAAAGTGGCATTCATTTTCGAACATTATCATTTTTTGAACGTTAAATTATTATGTTCGAAAATGAATGCATTGTTTGTAAAACAATTACGTTTCATTTAAATAATCAGTCGTTAATTTAATAAACAATCTGTTCTCGATACTCTAAAATTTTTAGGATAGTTTTCTAGTAGCTAAAATTTATAGATGATTTTAAAAATACAAATAAGCATATTTAAAAAATAGTTTTCGACTCAACCGGAAATGATGTCACGAAACTTTTACGCATTATATCTTTTAAACGGAACCTCAAATCAAAAAACGATACTACTTTTTTTACTCAAAATTTTATCCTCTACAAGTCTGTAAATTTTGGCAAACCTTTTTGAATCACCCTATACATGAGATATGCATAAGATTAAACTGAAAGTAATTATGGCGGAAAGAGCTAACGATATCAGGCCAGGTCAAATGTTGGAACACAATGGCAGTTTATTTTTGGTTGTATTATGCATGGTAAGGGTACTGTACGCGATTTGTCCAATTATTGTTACTTATTAATAAAAACCGCAAACTCTTCTAGCTACATATAAAATTCAAATAACTATTAATTTTTCAATTTGATCGATATTAATTCAGCATAAACTTGAATATAGAGGTAATATCAAATACGGTAATGACAAAATACTTTCTCCTTAAAATAAATGCGAAATAAAACAACAAATATCAAATATTTCGGCTTTTAAAAGTTCTAATATCTTGCCATAAACTTTTTTCTGCCATAAAATTTCCGAACTCTGTTCAGAACAGATCTCTCTTTTTCTAATACGATTGAATTGATAGGATTTTTTCCTAATATAATAATGAAATATTATGTTATTTACTTAAGAATAGGTTTATGTAACCATTACATAAACATATTCTTAAGTAATTGGAATCTGAAAATTGATAATCAGCAGAGAAATCAAAAATTGGCAATTATTGATAAAATATGTAATTTTTTTTATGAATTTTAATATATCACATTGAGAATATGATCATTTTCGTTTTGTTGGAATATTCTAGTATTTCTATATAGATATATTAATCGCTTGAATCAATAGATTAAAAAAAAATCGAGTACAGTATACAATTTACTGTATTTGACGTCTTATAATATGCATTTTATCCTTATTATGTACGTTTAAAAATACTTTTCGTCTTATAAACCGAAAGATAATACAATATACAGGAATCCCTTGATTAGTGCGGGTCTGAATAATGTGGTTTTGATTAGTGTGCAAAAAATTTTAAGACTATCCCTTAATATCAAATTTGACTAGTGCGCTTCAAGTGTTTTTTTTTTGCGCAAATCTTCTGAAGCGTTGGCAACTGAATCTCGGGGATTGTAGTCTACATGATTAGAGCACTGCAATAAATTTTTTTTAATTCTATTAATATTACGACTTTCGTCATCTTTAATTGTTATATTTTAAATTCGTTCGTTAATTTTATTTATTAATAAATTTAGCGTGAATGGCAACTAACTAATAATAGCCAGCCTTGCCTTCAATTCCTCTCCAGTACTCTATATCTATGGACGTGCATTTATTTTTTACAAAATTTATGCAATTTTGATAAAAAGAAGAGAGAGAAAAAAAATACATATTTATAATTTTGACATTTTCCAGGATTCATTATAATTATTGCCATTGGTTTTTTAGTTTGATTAGTGCAGTTTTGATATATGCGACGATTTATTAATCGCATTAATCAAGGGATTCCTGTATACGAAAATCGAAGTCACGAAGCAACAAAATGCAATTAATGGATAGTGTACATCGTTACAACGATTATTATAACGAATAGTCAATAAACTTTTCAATAATTATCAAATTGTTGTTGGAGTAAAAAATGAATTCTAATTATACAATTAAGCCTAATCGATGATTGTTGTTAATCATTATTAGTAATGAATCTGAAGTTCTTTTGCAATGTTAAAATAATAAGCGTAATACTATACTTTCTTTATTGGCTTTTTGAGGGTTTTAATTTTATTGAATTTTAAATTTCCATAGCAGAGATGGGCAACACATTTTTTAAAGTTGCTACGTGTGGCGAATGAGATGTTCAATTTGCCACACCTAAAAATTACAATCGTCGCACAATCTAATTTGTTCGACCGGATGGCTGGAATTATGTCTAGTTTTTTTTTTCCCAATTGTTAACATAATCAATTTTCATTATTAGTAAAAAAAGAAATAAAAATATGCCAAAGTCAAAATCGCCACACGTGGCGATTGGCGAGCAAGTTGCTCACCTGTTCTATAATAATAATTTTTTCTTAAATTTACTGTTCTAAAATTAGGGTGCGTTTTTATGCCGCATCGTCTTAAGCTGACAAATACGGTATATCTAAATGAGATCAAAATCTATCATTAATTAAAGAGATTTTATTACTCTTAGATTATTCAAAAAATTATCATAAGATGTGCCCAAAATTATGAATTTAAAATTTATATAATATTCGTTTTCAAAGATCTGAATATACTTTTTTTTTTTATTAAGATTACACATAGGAACATGGGAGTTAAAATTCCAGATATCCTTTTAAAAAATGCAAATTAAAAATAAAAATAATTTTTTTTTGGTTTGTTGTTGTTATAATTGATACTACATACAGTTTCTAATTTAAATTACTGTATACATATTTTTATAAACACAGTTTGTATCATTCTATTATCGTGTCCATATTTTTACTAGAGTGATAATTATGGCATTAAAAATTTTTATCAAAAATTCACGATCCATTTCTGAATTATATTATGATTTGAGATTTGTTTTCATTGTGCTCAGGAAAAAATTTTATTTTCGTTATTTAAAAAAATAAAGCTAATTATAAACTAACAGAAGATAAAAATAATGGAATTCGTTATTTTACAGCTAGAAAATTCTAGGATGTGGATATGACAGTTGCTTACAAACTATGTATTACTACCTAAACAGAATTAATTAATTACGGCAGTTGTGATTTTGACATAATATAATCCTGTCATTACCAGTCATAGTTTATTCTGCTATACTCGATACACAATCACTTCAAACTTTAAATATTTAGAATTTCCCTGAGTTAATTATCTCAACGGACACTCTAGGAAGGGATCAATCTTCATTTATTTAATGTGATTAAGTTCGCATTAATTTACTGAAGGGAGAAGCAATCATGTCAAGCAAAGATTAATGATAAGTAAAATTTGTCAGCTGAAAATATATTTCATGACACGTCTGACCAATATTCCCCCCCTTTTTTTTGTATATAACTCAATATTGTTAAATAATACAGTATATCCTTCAAGGATTCGCTATAATTTCTAATTGTACCCACAGAAAAATAATAAAAAAATCCTTTACATTTTAATACAGTAATGATTTTTGACGTCAAAAATTTTAAAAACCGATAACACTTTTTTGTATAACAAATGTATGACCTTTGATAATTTTGTTAAAAGATAAGGAAAAAATACACATATACACAAGAATTTTAGTAACAATTTTAATGACATTTGTCTTTGATAATTTTGTTAAAGGATAAGGAAAAAATACACATATACACAAGAATTTTAGTAACAATTTTAATGACATTTGTCATCACATCAACATAAATAAATACATTTGATTTTACATACAGTCACAAAATTCCCTTCACCATTTGTTTCTTGGTGATATTTATAAAAATCGTTCTTTTTTCTAAGTATGACAACAAAATTTCACAGAAATACTACTATATAAACATGTGAAGTACACAATTAAAAATATTTACAATAAACTTCATCTTGATTAGCTTTTAATTCCCCAAGTGTATTACTTTTTATTATGGCACATTATATAATACAAAAATTTTCCAGCACCACAGTAAAAGTAAGTTAAAAAATTTTTAAAAATATTTTAATTAGATCATGTTCTTTTTACTCTTAAAAAAATGCAAAATGAAATGTAAGATGCAAAGTAAAGAAAAACGATTTATAATTAAATATAATTAAACATTTAAAAACATCTGTAAAAACTGTCCAATTAATAAAAAATTTGATTTTCTTACATTTAATTATACATAGTTTTTCAATTAAACATTCAAAATTTACTGTTTCACACATCAAAATTGTCCAAACATCTTTTTTTAGGAATTGGCAACAACTTCATATCAAACAATACAATATTTATTTTTCAGTTTTTACACAACAAATATTGAACAATTTCAAAAATAAGAAATTTCTATTTTATAAAAAATGGAAATAATTTTGATCATATGATCAGTAATCATTTTATTGAATGACAACTGTTCATTCTTTTTGATGCTCAAAAAAATATCAGCTAAATACCTGAACACAAATTCTTGGACTAGATTAATATTGTATTATTAATCAAATTATTGGGAATGGAGAAAAAGTATTATATAACTATGAAAGAACTTGTATAACTGGACATTCATATTTAAATAGTTCCCCATTAAAAATATATTATTTTTAGAACATGTTTAAATGTTTCCTGACAATTTAGTTAAATATTTCCAAAGTTATTTTAAATATTTTTTGTTTGATGGATAAGCAAGCATATAAAATGTTATATCACAGAAATGCAACTTTCTCTATAATCACAAATCATCCTTTCTATTATTTTAAAATAATAAGAAAAAAATTACTTTTTCATCAAAAGTTTTTTTTTTATACAATTCAACTTTTTATATGAAAACTTTTTAACTTACCAAAAACCAAATTGAAACTTTTACCAGTTAAACTAATTCACCAACTCATATTGATGTTACATTGCATATTAAACAGATAAATTAATCTTATATAATTCAGTAAATCAATTATTAGCTTGATGTATACCATACGTATTTACATATGGACTATTCTCAGAAGAAATCACATTTAAAAAAAAAAATTACTATTATTACTATTGTATTAGTCTCTCTTCTAAATCATCCAAATTTCCTTTAAAGATTTTTATCTTACTTCTTTAATAAAAAATGGAAAAGTCAAATATTAAAAGAAAATGCTATAAGAAATTCTGATATTTAAATGTTTTAAAATGTTTAGAAACATATTTAGAGTATCTACATATATAGAATGTCACAGCATGTTTATAATTAAACAATCTTACACTGTATATTTATTCATTTTATTTAAATTTTAAATTATAATGTATAAAATATTAATATTTCCCAAGGCAGGTGCAAGAAAAAATAAAATAGGCCAACAGAAAAGGAAGCGAAAATCTGCTATTTTAACTGATACACCAGTTAAGGAACTAAAAGTAGAAGAAGATAAAAGAAAACAAAAAATATGAAGAGAGAATCAAAACCTATAGCAAGGAAAAACTTAGAGAAGAAAAGTAAAAAAGTATTGAAAAGGAGAATAATAAAAAAAGCAAACTCAACAAGCATCAGAGAGTGATGATGAAAGCTGCTTTGCTTTATTTGTCTGAAACCATTTTTACATAGCAAACCTGGTGAGGACTGGATTCGATCATTAAATGTAAAAGATGGGCTCATATACGCTGTGGAAGCAATGATGCATATTATATTTGCATTAATTGTTTATCTGAAGCTGAATCAATTAATAGTGATTCTTAGATATTTTAATTGATTAGATTATTAAGAATTTTTTTAATTTTTATTTTAAAAATAAAATTTTATTTATAATTAAACATTGATTTGCTTTTGATTTTATTATTATTATTATAATTTATTATTTTTATATATGTAACAATTTGCCCCAGCTTTGTAACAACTTACCCCACAGTGGAGTAAATTAAGTAACTACTAACAAAAAAAGCTAAATTGCACCTGCATAATAACAATTGTATATCTTTGTAAAAAAGGGATTAATAGAAAAATATATACTTAAACCAGTGCACACGAATTCATCAATTTAAATGTGCGCATTATTTAAAAAAATAAAAATAAAAATCAGAAAAGTAAATTGTAACAACACGCCCCGTCTCCCCTATGGTGTATTGCGGACTCCAGACCATTTCGATCGTTGTCTTTCTAAAAATCTTAAAATTAAAATCGTTAACCAATTACATCTAATACCAGATTTAATTAATATGGATTACTTTCTGTAATTTAATAAATACGTAGAAAGATGCTTTCATATTAAAATAGATATTGGGTCAAGTGCTACAATTATTTAATTATGGTTTTTCAGACGTCTGCGCTTCAAAAATTTTGTTTTTCTGCTCAAGATTATTGTATAAAATGGAAAATAGGAATTCAACATATACCCGGTGGGTTTATTCACATTTTATTTTATCCAATGGCAAGGCATATTTTCTAAACAAAATATTTTTCAGGCTTACCTGGACCAAAAGGGAAAGAGGTAAGATCTGTAGTATAAGATATATAATTTTTATTTTTATACTTATCAATTTAATAATAATCCTACACTGATCATCTCCATCTCAACTACAAAGTGTATCTATTTATGGTAAGACACAGTCGAAATAATATTTAAGATTCGTGATAGGAATTTTGCCATAAGTTATCGAGCCATAACATTAAGTCGTGGTAAATCCGAAATCATCGTTGGAATAATAATTCTAGCATTAGTGGCGGGATCCCAAAATGAAATGGTAACAGCAATTGATGACACGACAAAATAGTATTGATGTCACTGGATACTGATCCTGTCACCATCACAAAAATTAATATCGGGCTCCCTACACGAAGAAGTGAAATTTTGTTAAAAATTCCTACGCAACTTCGCTAGTTTCGAATGTTTCTAAGAAATTCTTGTAGAGATAAATAATTTCTCTCGGTTATCTAATTACAAAAGAGATAATTTTTAAATTATTTTATTTGTGATGGGCTCTGTAAGTGGCCGCCGCGAGATACAAAATATCCCATGAGAATATGGTGGCTTGATATAACTAAGTTAACTCACTAACTAACAAACGTTAAACTATATTACTCGTATTTGATACAGTATTATCTCTTTTTCTAAATATACTGTTATTTTAGGATTATCTGGTGAGAAAGGTGATCGAGGACCAGAAGGTTTTCCTGGTACGTTCATATTTTGAAAATAAATACAATGTTACATCATAATTTATCTAAAAATATCATTGTAGGTATACCTGGCGCGAAAGGTGATACAGGACCACAAGGTTTTCCTGGTACGTTCATATTTTGAAAATAAATACAATGTTACTTCATAATTTATCTAAAAATATCATTGTAGGCATAGCTGGCAGGAAAGGTGAAAAAGGTGATCGAGGGCCAGAAGGTTTTCCTGGTACAAATGGTGTTGATGGTATTCCTGGTACTTTCATATTTTGAAAATAAATACAATATTACTTCATAATTTATCTAAAAATGTCATTGTAGGTATACCTGGTGCGAAAGGTGATCGAGGATCAGTAGGTGCGAAAGGTGTTCTAGGATCAGTAGGAAAACCTACTGATCCTCGATCACCTTTCGGTACGTTCATATTTTGAAAATAAATGGAATGTTATGTCTATAATCTAATAATATCATTACAGGTATACCTGGCGCGAAAGGTGAGAAAGGTGATCGAGGACCAGAAGGTTTTCCTGGTACAAATGGTGTTGATGGAATCCCTGGTACATTCATATTTTGAAAATAATTTTGGTGTTTCGAATTTGTTTATAAAAGAAATTAATCTTAGTTGGTGTTGGCGTAAAAGATGATGGAGGACCAGAAGCTTTATTTGGTGTAGATGATTCTGAAATTCCTGGTACGTTTATATTTTAATTGTATATCGAATTATATTTTTGATGCATTATGTCATATTTGCAAAAAGCACAGATATTAGTGTCATTGCATTTACAGCTATTCCAACCAGGGACAACAGTTTTTGGAAGTATCGATATTTAATCTTATTCCATACCTTTTTACAAAATAGTTTTCATCAAAATTGTATATTTTATGAAATTTATAGCGAAAACTTCTCAAAATTTATTATTTAATTAAATTCATGTTAGAAAATGATTGCTTACATAAATATGTAGATCCGAAGATACTGAGAACACTTAATGCAAGTTTTTGAAGTCATGATACGAGTCTTGAAATCTATTGAAAATCATTTGAGATCTTTTATAGCAGTTTGCTTATTCTATGAAATCAGATTGCGTTTTTCTTTTTTCGAGTTCTTCTATTTCAGTACCGACGTATAAATTTGGATTTCCATATGTCTTTACTGGTTAAGTCCAGCGATTGTATTTCCAAATTACCTATGCCAATATCAAACGGAGAAAAATTCAATTCCTTCACATTGGCATTAAGAGGATTTGCAATAAAAGGTAGAGACGCTTTATCATTTCTGAATTGCTCAAACCTTTGAAGAAAAAATCTCTGATATTTAAAACTGCCGTCTTGAAACAATCTTTGTTTATGAGGGCATTGTTTTCTCGGTGATATTGAGACCAGTTTGGGAAATGAACTAAAGTTCCTCTCTTTAAATTTTCAGCAAACAAAATCAGTTTCTTTTCAAACGTAATAACTTCTAGCATTGAAAATGCAATATTTCCCTTTCCTCATAATTAACGATTGAGCTGATTCAGTTGTGATGTACCCTCCACCATAAAGTACAATCTTTGCAATTACTGATCTTCTGTTAATTGTGGAATATTGAACGCCCTTGTTGTTAAGGAATAGTTTGATTTCATTTCTGCAAGATTCAAAACGCTTTAATATAGATAGCTCCTCTGGAAAGTCACTGAAGCCAAGTTTTACTGGAGAAGATTTGAATACTCGCTCTCCATTTCACTTAATAACTCTTTAAATTGTCGATGATTAAGTCCTTTTGCTATAATGGTGTTGGTAATTTTAATTACAAATTCCTTCTGGAAATGTTTGCGCATCAAATGCTACCGGATAGAGTATACAATGGAAAGTAATCAGTTCATGATTAATTTTTCCTACTAAAATTGAAAAAAACTTTTTATGTTCCCGGCATATTTTTTGAACCATCGGTTACAATTGACACAATTTTATTGAGTCGGATATGATTATTTCCATGCATTCAAGGATGGCATTTGCTATGTTTCCTCCTCGCGTTTGGAGCTTGAGTCTCAATAATTCCAGGGCTGGGCATCCAAAGAAAGTGAATAATAATCTTTATTAGCCACTTTGTTTGGCTGCCCTGCCTACTATGTCCTCAACCATTCTCTCCGCTCCCCTGTATACCCCACACTTCATTTTCTCTTCCATGTCTCACACTTCGAACATCTTAGTACCACGAAGTTTTGCGAAATCTATAAAACAAATGAAATCACCATTATGTGAATAAAATTCTTTAAAAATTTTATAAATGAAAATGATAGTCTTATTTTCATTTTCAATTTTACTTCAGAGTCACAAGTACGTACCCAAAGAGTCGCATGTCACTGGCCAAACCAAACTCCTTGGGTGAGCCGCAGTTTGCTCACTCCTGGTTTAGACTTTAGAATCTTTAGTTAGCTTCGTCCATAGCGTGGCCACTTTGCCCAAATAATTATTAAATATTCGATAAATTATCATCAGATATTTAATAATTATTTGTATTTTAAAATAATCCGATAAATTCCTACATTCAAATGATCGAATTTTACCAATATTGCTAACTAAACGTATACAGTAATGTATATACAGTAGACACCTCCTGTTAACCGGCCCCTTTGGAATTTTTTGTTTAAAAAGTTCATTTTAGATACAAGCAGTGGTGTAGTGTTAAAAATAAGAAGTTCCGGAACACTACCTATACTGTATAGAAGAATTATACTTGCAGACAGGGGGTCAGAATGGGGTCCGGAAAAGTCGCCCCTGCATTTCGCCCCCGGAACATTTCGCCCCCTGTAGATAATGAATAGGCTACAAAATTTGAAGTCTTTGTTTTTTATTTTTTAATGATGATTTGACAGATTTTTCTTAATTAAGGACTTGGTTTGATCAAAAAGTATTTCCTATAGTTAAAAGTTAAGTTAGTTTCTACAATGGAAGCAATAAAGTGGATTTTTATTTAATTGAATT
Source organism: Olivierus martensii (assembly GCA_000484575.1). NCBI lineage: Eukaryota > Metazoa > Arthropoda > Arachnida > Scorpiones > Buthidae > Olivierus > Olivierus martensii. The sequence continues at coordinate 13,620 of AYEL01078613.1, forward strand.
TTTGAAAAGAACTGGAAACTTTTTGATCTTAGTAACTTTTCTTTAAATTTAAGTTTTATACTTTCATTGAAAAATTATTATGAAAAAGTATTGAAATTATTTAAATAAGGAAAAATTTTTATTTTAAAATTTAATATTCCTAAAAAATTCTAACAACAACAACTATTCTCTTTAAATGGAAATTTATTAGTTATAAATTGTATATAAAAGTTTTGAAATTAACTTTACATTTTAAAACAAAGCTATATAGAATACATTTAAAATTACTATGTTTATGTTTGTAAGGTGCATTTTTTAAATCTTTTTCTGAGTTCCTGAGTAATTAATGATTAACAGAAATTTCAACAATTAATATTTAGAATTTTTACAATATTTAACTTATAATTAATAATATAATAATTAATAAATTTTATTATTCTAA